>OX451738.1:1613333435-1613502602 GCA_948472305.1 Vicia faba | reverse complement strand
GCATTTTATCGCAATTGTTGCGGATAGCAAGAGTCGCAACCGAATTTTCTTTTATCCAATAAAGGAAAGGGTGAAAAGAACAAGAAAGCCTTTTGAGATTTTTTCTTGAGTTCGGGGGGTAGGTTATGAAAAGGGAAGGTGTTAGCACCATTTTCATCCGTAGTTATCTACGGGCTCTTAGTTGCTAGCTCACTTTGAAATGCTTTGTGAATGTGTTTATTTTGAAAGTATTTTTTTGAAAAGTGCCTTTGTTTAGGAAAACTTTGTAATGATTCTCGTATCTATAAGAATGTATACAAAGTGTTGACTTTTTGAAAATATTTTATGAAAGTGTTGGTGTGTTTGAAAGATGTTTTGTTTTGAAATGTTTGTGAGTAAGCAACTACGAGCGTTCTACCTACTCAAAAGAAGTCTTTGTTCTTTTCCTCCTCCTGTAGATAGTGTTATCTTACCATTAGTTAGTAAGAAACCATATCACTGGATGTGAATGGACGGGCGTGGGTCATCATAAAGTCATAGAAGGCAAATTGTAGAATGTTTTAGCAATTTTCGTAAGGGAATAAGATCAATTACCGAAGACAACTTTGAAGGGTCATTTGAGGGACCATGATCTTATAATCGAGGGTCTTTTACTAAAACAATCCACGTTCGAGGGGCATGAATATTTATATCTGAGGCGACAAGTGTGGGTTACCCTAGAGGTGTAAGTGTGCAAAGTGTGTTTGATTCAATTATTTTATCATGAATTAGAGTTTTATAAGATTGATTTTATCTTGCCATACAAACCCTAATTACCAGCCATAATAGGAAAGCAGTAAACTGTGGAATTTAAATATCCTACGCTATTACAACGCTTTTAGGGGATGGGGATACAAGTCACAAATGAGGGATGAAAGCGATTAAAACCTAATTACTATTACAAATTGATATATTGCACAATTGTAAAATAATAATGAAAGGTAAATAAATGTATAAAGATAAAAAAGGGAAAAGTATGATAAATCCTAAAAGTTTTAAGTATTTTAAGAAAGAAATTTGTTTGTTTTTGTTTGAGAAAAATGTTTAAAAAAGAAATGAAAAGAAATTAGAAATTTAAACCTAATTCTATTTTTGTTTACAAATTGATTAAAATGAAAATAAAGTGCGATTTAAGTTAATCAATTTTATTTGTGAAAATAAATTTAATTAATGAACCTAAAATAATCTAAGTATTTAGAAAATCTTTTTGGAGTTTTATTTTAGTAAAGAAATATAATGTAAAACCTAGTTCCAATTAATTTACAAATTAATTAATGAAATAAAATCAAGTGATTAAATCAAATTAATTTTTATTTGTGAAAAATTAAATTATTTAATGAGAAAAACCTAAATCTAATTTTTCATGATTTTATGATTTTTATTTTGATAAAATAGATGATTAAACAATTAAAAATAATAAAAAGAAAATGTTTGGGCCAGTGTGTAAAAAGAAATTGGAGGGTTAGAAAATAGCAAAATCTCAGGCCCAAAACAGTGAGCCCATCGCCTTTGATGGTTCAGTGTGAAAGGCTTGCTGGAGGTTCACAATGGGGAGGTGTTGGATGCACATGATTTAACTTTGGATGAGATAAGATGGTTGGGAGTTGAGGTGCATCATGCGCGCCGCTTCCTTGTTTGCACTAGATCTGAAATGAGAAACAAAGAAAAATAAAAGGGTACCACTGGGGCTCGAACCCAGGTCCCTATGGTTCCAGGCGTGCGCTTCTTACCACTGGAGTGGCGATACATCCGGTGTTTTAAACACCAATCACTAAATATATTTTAAACTTGTTGCTGAATGTTTGATAAGGCAATTTCATCTTTTTCTTCCCTCCAGCCATGATAACAAAATTTCGAAATCTGTAACTCTCTCGTTTCTCAATCATTTTCAAAAATGTAAACATGAAAGTTGTTGGAAATTTCACCATGAATCCAACCATATAACTAACTTAAGCTAACACTCAAAGATTAAGATGAATTTCTGTTAGTACCAAACTGAACCCTAATATTTCAGAAATTTCATTTTCAAAATTCTCAACACACAGTCAATATTAATGAAAACTATGGACATGGTTAGCTTTAAGGTAATGATATCTACATTTTTACTTCAGAAAACAAATGTAAATGATGCTTGTATCAAGACATCCAATTTAGAAAACTTACCTCTAAAGTGAGAATCATGTTTGATGTTTGAGCACTCTTAGAGGTGCAAGGATGATCTGGTTAGCTTACTTGGACCTTGGTGAGTGTGTTACAACCCTTACTTTGACTTGAGAGTGTCTGGAGCTCCCTACTCAAGTAAAACTACAATGGTGATTTTTGAAAATGGTGGATGATGAAGATGGAGTTACAGAAGTGTAACAGGTGTTGGGATCATTTGTATATGATATGTGTAAAGTGTTTGGATGGTTGAAAGAAGAAACACACGAGGGAAAATGTAGTTTGATGTTTGAATCTCAAGACAATGGAGTTTTGGACAGTTTTGTGTTTCCGAATTTTTGGGAGTGTTTGAGAGGGTTTGAGCTCGTGCCCTTTCTTGCAAATAGTCTCTATAGTTATATGGAAAAGGTTAGAGGGATTCAAGTACACAAATGTATGAGAAATAAGGTTATGGCTAGGTTGCTTTGTTTTGAAGTAAAGTGGAAAATAAAATCCCAATGTGTGGTACAAGCTATGTATAGTGGTTGAATAACTTTAAACATGCCTCTTCTGAGTTTCTATGTTGAGTGTGTGCAGAAGGAGCCACTGAGAGGCTCAAGAAGGGTTTACATTTGCAAAAGCATGCTTTTCCAAAATGGAAGTCTTGCCTTTCTTCCTAAAATGGTAAGTCAACTTAGACAAAGATTGGATTTAATGGATAATAGCCATAAAGTTTGTGTAATATTATGATTATAGAGATATTTACAAGCTTAGAGGCCTGCAAAGCAAGATTTCTAGGCAGGGCTATGAGATTTGGATTATTGTTCATCACAAAAATGACCTATAATTCAAGAATATGAGGCCATCTTCATCTATTCGAAACTTCTAGCTCAAACATGATCTATTCAAGTTCTTAGACATTTTGGAAAGCTTGAAACATCCTATACAACCTTCATGTTTACCATTTTTACAAAATCATATTGGAGCTATGTGAAAAATGGCCAAGAAGTTGGGACAAAAATCTGCCTAAACTAGGTCAAATTTTCACTAACTGTTTTTAGAAAAAGTGCATGACTTCATGGGCTTATAACTCAAAATCTAAGCATTTATTTTGGATATGAGCCTTCTAATACAAAGTTGTAGATCTAATAAAGACCTACAACTTTCATGTTGAAAGTTTCTTTTGAATCATCTTGCATCTTGGTGAAAAATTGGCATGAAGTAGTGACATTATCATGTATAAAAACACTTAGAAAATATTTCTAAGTCTTGAAAAGTTTGGCTTTTCAAATTGAGTTTTGAATTTATTGATTTCTTAATGATCAAGCTTCATATTTTTGAATGTCTTGATGAATTGTGATCTTTGAAATCAAACCTTGATAAAAAAGTCAAAGTTTGACTTTTTGTGCATTAATTGACTTTTCATCAGTTGATCAAATTTCAACTATCAATCCATTGATCTTGAGGAATGTTTTGAACTATGAAATTAGGTGAATATGTTGTATTTGAATCCTTGAGATTATCCTTCAATCTATTAGATCATGTATTAGGTCAAAATTCACTGATCAGTCAATTACAGTCAAAACCCTAATTTTGACTATTTTGCCCCTTTGGTAAATTGAGTGTTTTCTTGAGGGATTGTGATCAATACTTGATCAAATGGTGAATATGACTTTAAAATGTTGATGTTAGCCAAAAATCATGAAGTTTGATTGTAGGTTGACTATAGTTAGCTTTTTACCTAATATAGTTGATTTTCAGTCATCTGGTCAATTGACTGAGCAAATTTGAGATTCAAGACTTGAAACTTGACATGAGTATTTTTAGAGGTCTATAATGATCCATGAAGGTCATTTGAGGCATTAGAAGTCCAATTATCCTTATGAAAATCAAAACCCTAATTTGAGGCATCAATGTTTAGGAGATGGTTTGACCTAGTCAGCACTTGTGCAAGCTTGAGTTATTAGAGATCTTGTGTGAAATGTATCGAGAAAAGAGAGGGAAAATTTTGGGGTACAACAATTTCCCCTATTCAATCTTATTAAACATGAAGAGGTAGATTGGTGAGTCCGTCATTCGTGATTTGAAGGTGGAAGGTGATTGAACACTAGAGTGTCCAGAAATTTGCACTCATACGAAATAATGTTGTTGGTTGATTGTGTCGGGAATGGGCTTAAAGATGCCATTTAGAGAGGTGATGAAGAGTTGACGGAGATGGGCTTATAAATGCCATCCAAGGTGATCGTCAATATGGATTGGAAGAAGTATCAGAATAAATCTTTGGTCGATCTATACTAAAACAACAGAGGTCCTAAGTAATCTTCAACTGGATGACGAATCAATATAAATCTTCGGAGCGATTTAACTGAACCAGAGAAAGTGTCTACTGGAACAGAATCAGGATAAATCATTGGTCGTTTTGAACTGAACCAGCAGAGGTTTTGAATAATCTTTAGCTGGATAATGAATCAGTATAAATCTTAGGAGCGATTTAACTGAACCAGAGAAAGTATCTACCAAAAAAGAATCAGGATAAATCATTGGTTGACTTAAACTGAACCAACAAAGATCTTGAATAATCTTTAACTGGATGACGAATCAATATAAATCTTCAGAACGATTTAACTGAACCAGAGAAAGAGTCTACCAGAACAGAATTAGGATAAATCATTGGTCGATTTAAACTGAACCAGTAGAGGTCTTGAATAATCTTTAACTGGATAGTGAATCAGTATAAATCTTCGGAGCGATTTAACTGAACCAAAGAAAGTGTCTACCGGAACAGAATCAGGGTAAATCATTGGTCGACTTAAACTGAACCAGCAGAGGTCTTGAATAATCTTTAATTGGATAATAAATAAGTATAAATCTTCGGAGCGATTTAACTGAACCAGAGAAAGTGTCTACCAGAACGGAATCTGGATAAATCATTGGTCGACTTAAACTGAACCAGCAAAGATCTTGAATAATCTTTAACTGGATAATAAACAAGTATAAATCTTCAGAGCAATTTAACTGAACCAGAGAAAGTGTCTACCAGAATGGAATCATGATAAATCATTGGTTGACTTAAACTGAACCAGTAGATGTCTTGAATAATCTTTAACTGGATAACAAATCAGTATAAATCTTCAGAGCGATTTAACTGAACCAGAGAAAGTGTCTACCAGAACAGAATCAGGATAAATCATTGGTCAACTTAAACTGAACCGACAAATAAAATGTTTGTTGCTGATGGTATTCATCTGGTGAATGTTCTTTCCTGAAAAGGTAAAGAATTAGTTGTAATGCAATGTCATGATGCATACATTGTGTAATGATGTTCTCAAAATAAATGAGATTGTGCTATATGCATTTTGTATGCATATGTCATGATGTATGAATGTGAAATGTTATTTAAAGTGTATATTTGTCTGTGAAAATAAATGCTTGACAACTGCTTGGGATAAGGGGTGTTGTAAGTAAACTCAAGTTAGAGAGATTATAGTCCGTTGGGGGAAATAAACCCTGTCGAGGAAAGTATTATGAAGATCTTACTGGGGAAATGTATTCAGCCGAGGAAGAATTTTTGCATGGTTTCTTTCTCTACTTTGGAAAACTCGGAAGAGCCCAGGAGATATACTGATTGGCACTCTGGATGGAGAATGTATTCATCCGAGGAAGAATTTTTGCATGGTTTCTTTCTCTACTTTGGAAAACTCGGAAGAGCCCAGGAGATATACTGATTGGCACTCTGGATGGAGAATGTATGAATTCACTCAGTGGGGATAATTTTATTGAAGTAACTCTGTAGGGATATCCTAAATCCTTAAGTAAATGCTTATTACCGTTCTTGTACGTACATTTGTTAACAGTTAATCATGTTCATATGCATATGTTCATTCAATTTTAATCATTGGACGTTTTTGCACTCAAAACAGAAAAAACAAAAAGTTTGCACTTCAAAATATATTTGTATTGATAATTTGCCTAAAAACAGGCGTTTTTGTACAGGGAGACAAAAATCCTAGTAAGAGGAAGTCGTCGAAAAATGAAAAGAATATAAGGTGAAAAAAAATTATATAACCATGTGGAAGTGATCTCATTGGGTTCCAACTCCGCTATTGCCCCTATATCTTTGAACATCATCTCTTGCCGTCAAAAGAAGTTGATTGAATTGATCTCATACCGTTTGAACTTTTGGCCTTGGTAATAAAGCTGACTGTTAGTGATCCGACGGGACATAGTCGTATGCTTTTTATCTTTAACTTTTTCATGGACCGCCCTTTCGGGTTTTCAGTCCACCAAGATAACTTTTTTTGCCCAAGCCGCCCTTACGGGTTTTCGACTTGCCAGGTGTATAATATTTTGTATATATCCCTAATTTTTGCCCGAATCCTTTTGGTTTGTCGGGATGCCCTTATTTTTGCCTAGGTATGTCAACCTAGCGGGTCATTCTTTATGCGTAGTATTTTTTGACTATGTCTGTATTCACAGGATGCGGGAAATCTTCGTCGTCCATAGTGGTTAGCATCATAGCTCCACCAGAGAATACTTTCTTGACAACAAATGGCCCTTAATAAGTGGGAGTCTATTTCCCATGGGATCGCCTTGTGGTACAATGACGCACTTTATTACCAAGTCACCAGCCTGGTATACTCGAGGTTTGATCTTCTTATTGAATGCCTTGATCATACGATTTTGATACATTTGACCATGACAGGCAACATCCAGTCTCTTCTCATCAATCAAATTCAAATGATCCAATATTTTATGAACCCATTCATCTTCACCTAAGCCCGCTTCTTTCATAATCCTCAGAGAAGGGATTTGAACTTCGACAGACATAATAACTTCCATGCCATAGACTAAAGAGAAAGGGGTTGCCCCGGTTGATGTTTGAGCCGAGGTACGGTAGCCATGAAGAGCAAATGGTAGCATATCATGCCAATCTTTGTAGGTCACCACCATTTTCTTCATAATCTTCTTTATGTTTTTATTGGCAGCTTCCACTGCACCATTCATCTTAGGTCTGTAAGGAGAATAATTATGGTGCTTGATTTTGAATTGCGTGTAGCATTCATTAATCATGGCATTATTGAGGTTGGTTCCATTGTCGGTGATGATACTTTCAGGGATACTGTGCCGGTAGATGAGGTTATTCTTGATGAATCGGGCTACAACGTTCTTAGTGATCGAGGCAAATGAAGCAACTTCGACCCATTTGGTGAAGTAATCAATGGCAACGAGGATGAAATGATGTCCATTAGAGGCAGTGGGTTTGATCTCTCCAATCATGTCAATGCCCCATATTGCAAATGGCCACTGAGCAGTCATGAAATTCAAAGGAATTAGAGGAACATGAACCTTGTCGGCATAGATTTGACACTTATGGCAAGTCCTCAAGTGATGGTGGCAATCAGTTTCCATGGCCAACCAATAGTAACCAGCCCTCAAAATCTTATTGGCCATAGCGTGCCCACTAGAGTGAGTTCCAAAGATACCTTCATGCATGTCTTCCATGATTTTCTATGCCTCCTTCTTGTCCATATAACAGAGTAGAGTAGAATCACGGTTACACTTGTATAGAATCCCATTGCTTAGGAAGAATTTGACTGAGCATCTTCGAAGGAATTTCTTGTTGTTGATTGAGGATCCTTCAGGATACTTTTGTGCTTCAATGTACCTTCTTACTTCATGATACCATGGCTTCTCTTTATCAGTGTCGATCTTATAACAATATGCGAGTTTGTTGAATCTTTCGATAGTAATTCTGGGAGCTTCATTATCCCAATTCACCTTGAACATAGACGACGTAGTTGCTAAGGCACCTGCCAATTGATTTTCTTTCCTTAGAAAATGTTCAAAGGTGACCTCTTCAAAGTATGGGATCAAGGTTAACACACGCTCTTTGTAGGGGATCAAATTTGGATGTTTAGTATCCCACTCTCCTTTAACTTGACTGATTACTAGAACTGAGTCTCCATACACGCTCACAAATTTAATTCTTAGGTCAATGGAAGCCTTTAGACCCAAGATACATGATTCATACTCGAAAATGTTATTTGTACAGTCGAAGCAAAGTCTGGTAGTGAAAGGTGTATGGAAACCTTCGGGAGAAATGATCACAACACCAATTCCGTTACCCAATTATAGCGATAAAAATGTTTAAGACTAAGCCATTGGATTTACTAGATTTATACAGATCAAAATAAAAATCGCCACCGCGCTTTATTATTTCCAAATGAATGGGAAAAGAGTGAGTAACCCAAAAGAGGGGGAAATATTCAAGGTAAGGGGGTTGGTTATATAAAGGGAAGGTATTAGCACCCTAAACATCTATGGTACTCCGCAGGAACCTCTTTGAAAAATCTGTATATTTTGGCTATAAAATGTTGTATGTAAATTAGATGGTGGAGGTGAGAAAAGAAATATATATTTTTTATGATTTTTGCACCTGCCGCAGTTGCGAACCTTTAGTGCCTACGTACCACCTTTCATGCAATAGGGGATCAGGGTACACGTAGTTCACCTTTAATTTTTTTAAAACAAACACAAGTGTATTGGTTAATTTTATGAGATAAGACATCATCGTCATTGTCCGTGTGGAAAAACATACTTACTATCCACAATCATGAGAAGGGAGAATTTGCATCATCTTAAAGTGAAGGATATGGCTTGGATTTTAAAATCAACAATGCCTCACTCAAAACCCAAGTGGAAAATATCTCTCTTCACTAAATATTGTAGAAGTATAGTTGTTTGCATCACTACAAGGATTGACAAGAGTCTAATCTTTTGAGAAAGGTTTTAAAATAAAAAAACCAAAGTGGCAAAATGGTTTTAAATGAGATTGATTGACTTTTAGTCTTCTCACAAAAAATGTCAAGGTATTATTAAGTTGATTGAAATTTATTCATGAAAGTGTTTTGAAAATGCATGAACCTAAGTCCAAGTTTATTATGAAAGTAGTTCAAGTTTCAAAACAAGAAGAGTTTTCAAAAGGACGAAGAAGATTTTTGAAATTAAAGAAGATGGTAAGAGAAGAAGAGAGTATCCTAAATCAAAAAGTAAAAGCTAGGGATAAGAACCATCTAACTAACAAGAAGCCAATACTTGACATTATGAGTCAAGATAGAATTCCCATTCTTTGGATTGAAACCAAGCAAGCAAAAATACTAGACCTCTTGAGAGAACAAAACTTCAAATGTATTAAGTCTTCACAAAAATTGGGCAGAGTAACGGCTGTATACAGGTGAATTCCAGATTACAAACAAAGTATGTAATCATAATAACCTACACACAAAACAGACAAACAACCCAATGTCTTGAGGTAATCCTCAAGAACTCCAGATAAAATATCAATTAAGGTCACAAGGTCTCCAACATAGGCCAAGGCTTCTAATCCTAAGTCCAAGAAGTCCAATACTCCATCATGCCAAGGATAGTAACCAAATAGTCCAAGTATCATTAAAGTTTTTTTTTTAGGGTTCATGTTGATTATTAGGTATCTTAAGAAAAGAAAAGAAAAACTCAAGTGAGAAAAATAAAAATAACAAGAAAGTAAATGCTCAAGTGAGCAAAGATGAAAATAATATGAAATGTAAATGATAAAAGTAAATGGTGCATAATATAAAAGAGCATAAAATAAAACACAAAATAAAGCCAATTATTAGTAATTAGTGGTTAGTTGGATGATCATCTTGAAACTTGCATTTGGAACTCATTAGAGGATTGGAAGAACCAAAGCCTCCACACAATGAATTGCATTTGCTTTATGTCAAGTATATCATCCATTTTGGAATCCTCAAAAGTACCATTTAATGATCAACGATGTTTAAGTGATCCGCGTTGACCAAAAGTGATGTAGATCCATTAGAGGATTGGCAGAACCAAATCCTCCACACAATGAATCTCAAGGTTATTGGATCAAAGAGATCAAATTAACATACTTGGGCTTACAAACATTGGTTTAGGCCACGAATGATCATTTGTTCGAATCGGAACAAAATTTAGCGCTATGTTAAGCAATCGTAAGTGGACTTATATAGAAGTCACACCTATTTTGAGGCCGATCAATAGCAATTTATGCACCATTTGTTTTGAGACATGATATAAAAATCATGTTCCAATAACACTTAGTGCAATAAGAAAGGGATGAGATGAAGAAGGGTGGGAAAGAATGTACAAACCACATTTGACTTAAAATTTAATCAAACTATTATTAAAATCATTCATCCATTTTTATGGAGTTAGACTTAACACCATGGATCCAATGATGTTAATAAAGTTCATGATAAAAAATTTAACCCAAGATCAGCCAGAAAATAATCACAAAATAAAATTACATTTAATATATACATTAAAAAGGATTTTTTTAAATGTTTTAAAATAGAAATAAGAGAGGTAAATGTCAACTATGTTCAAGTTAATCAAGAAACATTAAGTAAGACCATAGAAAAATCAGAAATAAACTCAAATATTTTTATAAAATTTTTGGTAATCTTTTAAAGTCAGAAACTATTTTTTAAAATTAAAAGAAATGAGTAAAATAAACCAAAAATTATGAAAAATAACAAAGTCAGAAATAAAAAATAAACGAGGTCACCAATATTTGTCACAATATCATTGGACCATTCCAAATTTTTATCAGAATTTAAAAATTCATAAAAGTATTTTTAAACATTTAAAACAATTCAAATAAAATGAAGATTTATAAAAAATATCAAAACACAAAATAAAATTGTGAAAAAATAAAAATCAGAAAGAGAAAAATCAAAAATATTTTTCATAATTTTTTTATAGATTTTTTGGACTAAAAATGAATTTTCTATGATTTTTTGAAATTGAAATCAATTAAAATAAAATATCAAACCAAAAAAATATGGGTCATATGATCATTGTCAAAACGCATTAGTAAACAGATCAAGTGGACCTGGCGCACTGTGCATATTATGGACTTTAGTGAATAAAGCACTGAATCAAATGTAAAATCAGATTTAAAAAAAAAAACAAATGGCACACCATCATTGGTTGGAAGGTGACACATTGGTCATCTTCAACCTCTAGCCAACGTGAATTGCAGGTCTCTCAAACTGTAAAATCAGAAGCTCAGACCTATGCCATTCGCTTCGTCTCATCAAGACGAAAGACAACGAGACCTTCGCGAAAAATTTATATAGATTGTAGCTCAAGCAATTTGGAAGGAAATTTTTGAAAAGGGATTTGAAATTTCATGGTCAAAACGTGTTTCCAGATAAAAGCAAGTGTTGCGACTAGAACCAGGGAAATAAGAGCTTCATAATGATATCAAAATTTGGAAGAATTGATGGAGAAATCTACCTATTGAAGTTGAGTTGCAGAGCTCTGAAACTGGACTTCTATGGATCAATATTGGTCACGATTCTTGAAGGTAATTGTATGGTTAGCTTCAGGGAAGATCAAGGAAGGTGAATTGATAGAAAAAGTGGATTGAAAAAGGCTTGAACACTGATTTCGAAGTTGCAGAAAAGTGAGTTATGGAATGAGTTTGGCAGGGTGATTTTGGCTGTTCAAGCTTGAGGAAATGAGTGAGGGATGACCCTCTATTTATAGGGAATAAAATGGAATGTCCAGGCGTGTGAAATGATGAAGTTTGGAGGGAAATCGTGTGAAGTTGCAAACAAGAAAAGTGTGACTTTTATTTTGATCAAAACTCATCCAAAACGCGCATTTTGCTATGCTAATCACTTCTGGAAGTTCACTAAACATGTTTAGAAGCAAAAACGCGCAGAAAAAATGTGTTTAGAAGCTAAATCAAGGATTTCAAATTCTGACTTTTGAAGAAACTTCAGTTTCAAGTTACCAAGTTCAAATCAATGGCATTATCAACTCAAGGGGTCTTAAGGCATGGTTCTTGGTTCTTTAGAAATCCGAGGTTACAAGTTTGCAATGGGAAAATAATGTAATCAAATGGATCTTTGAGCTAAAAGTTGCAACGAGTCAAAGTTGGGAAAAAAGAAGTTGACTTTCCATACTTAGAAATATTTCAAGTTTTTCTTCAAAAGTGACCTATAATGTTTTGCATCCAAACATGGCCTTCTTCTTGGAATTTGCTCTTGGACAAAAAAGATGGAATGAAAGAGACCTCTTGAATGAAATTTTTAAACTTGAACCATTCAAAATTTCCAAAAATTGAGAAAGTTATGAATTGTTGAAGTTGGAAAAAAATGATGAAAGGACCTATAATCATTTGTATCCTTTGAGCATCTTCCATCCATTTACTCACTTTGAACATAAAAGAAGGAATAAAGTTCACATCTTTAAGATTATTATGGAAAATGAGTGGGCTCAAGGTGATAAAAATTGACCAAAAGTTATGATCATTTGAAGTCACATATGGGAATTTGGGGGTTCATCTGGAGGACTTGTAATATTTCTTCATCATCAAGTTTCTTCCACATGAAAACTACTTGAAACTTTTGAAGTGGTTTGTTGATTACCCTTTGAAGAGAAGGATTTCTTTGTAATAAATCAAAAATACCAAAAGATGGGCAAGTTATACTTCTTTGAAGTTTAAAACCCTAGCTCCTAGATCAAGAAAATGCTTTGAGGAACTTTGACAATTTTAAATAACCTTCTTGTACCAAAACTTTTGATTTGTAGATAGAAGTTATTGAGGATGATAAGGAGAACCCATAGCAACCAAAAACACTTCCATATCTTGAGAATTGAGGTAAACATGCACTTGTGACCAATGGGAACAAAGCATTGTCCAACCATGACAACTTCTTCAATCAACCCCATGTACTTTTGAATCAATCTTGATAACTTTGAAATGTGGTGAACCAAAATAAAACTTACCATGCAATTTCTTCCAAAACAACTTCAATGGTGAGGTTTGAATTTCTCAAGCTTTATTGACTAGGGAATGGAAATATACTCATGAACCCATGGATCAACTTGCTAAGCCACATTGCTTTTACCTACATTATTAACAAGTAAGACAAACCAACATTGCATTTTATTACTTAAAAAGAAAGTCAAAACAAAACATGCATGATCACAAAAGAAAAAACAAGTCAAGGTGCTTGGTGATTCCTCAAATAGCAAAGCTAAAGAGTAAATGATACACCAACTTTTACTGAAGGTGAAACTACTGACATTCATTGAAGGTAGAAAGAGAAAATAATAACAACACCCATGTTCACTGACGGTGGGCTACCAACGTTCACTGAAGGTAGAAAGACAAACATCAATGTTTACTGACAATGAACTACCAACTTTCACTGAAGGTAGAGAGAAAAGAAATATCATAGCACCGACATTCACTAACGGTGAACTACCAACGTTCACTGAGGGTAGCAAAAAGATAACAATCACCAACTTTCACTGATGGTAACCTACCAACTTTCACTGAAGATAGAGAGAAAAAATATCATAACACCGACGTTCACTGACGGTGAACTACCAACATTCACTGAAGGTAGCAAAAAGATGACAATCACCAACTTTCACTGATGGTGACCTACCAACTTTCACTGAAGGTAGAGATAAAAAATATCATAGCACCAACGTTCACTAACGATGAACTACCAACATTCACTGAAGGTAGAAAAAAGATAACAATCACCAACTTTCACTGATGGCGACCTACCAACTTTCACTAAAGGTAGAGAGAAAAAATATCATAGCACTGATGTTCACTAACGGTGAACTACTAACATTCATTGAAGGTAGCAAAAAGATAACAATCACCAACTTTCACTGATGGTGACCTACCAACTTTCACTGAAGGTAGTAAGAGAAGAAATATCATAGCACCGATGTACACTGACGATGAACTACTAACATTCACTGAAGGTAGTAAAAAGATAACAATCACCAACTTTCACTGATGGTGACCTACCAACTTTCACTGAAGGTAGTAAGAGAAGAAATATCATAGCACCAACGTTCACTGACGGTGAACTACCAACGTTCACTGAAGGTAGCAAAAAGATAACAATCACCAACTTTCACTGATGGTGAACTACCAACTTTCACTGAAGGTAGAGAGAAAATATCATAGCACCGACGTTCACTGACGGTGAACTACCAACATTCACTGAAGGTAGCAAAAAGATATCAATCACCAACTTTCACTGATGGTGACCTACCAACTTTCGCTGAAGGTAGTAAGAGAAGAAATATCATAGCATCGACGTTCACTGACGACGAACTACCAACGTTCACTGAAGGTAGCAAAAAGATAACAATCACCAACTTTCACTGATGGTGAACTACCAACTTTCACTGAAGGTAGAGAGAAAATATCATAGCACCGACGTTCACTGACGGTGAACTACCAACGTTCACTGATGGTAGCAAAAAGATAACAAGTTTTCCCGAAATCATGGCATTTCACCTAGAAAGGGTCTCAACTTCTTTTTTGACCACGACATTCCGCCTGGAAAGGGTAGTATATAAGCTGTCTCAAATAAAGAGACTACCACTTACAAAGATTTCACAATGAATTGTCTCTGCGATATTGAAAGACTTTCCATCCACTGGAGTGATTTGACAACAAACTGAAAACTATCCACTCATGGAGAAGATAGCAAAAAAAATAATATCTACTTTTACGGGGAAGTATAAGTTGATCAAATAAAGAGACCTGCTACTTACTGTTATGGGAAGGATTGTAAAAATGACTTTCTGGGGAAAACAATATAGCTTCCTGGGGAAAGAGATACGGCTTCCTGGGGAATGAATCATGACTTCCTGGGGAATGAATCATGACTTCTTGGGGGAGATGTCAATATATTCCTACTGAGGTGATAGAGTCTTCTCATGCAAAATAAATGCACATTTTCAAACCAAAGCTCTAAGCTTGCAGAGATCCAAAGTAATAATATTGCTGGGAAGTAAAGATTCAAACCAGAAATAAACAGTCGACCAAAATACATCCTCTGAGAAATAAACTTAAGAGGGAAATCCAAATCTATCCAGACAAAGATCTGTACAGGAAAGATAAAGCTAAAATCTTCCACGAGGGATAACTTAGTGGGGAAAATTGAAAGAATATACACTTTATGCTTAAGGCCGACACTCTATGGAAGAGAGGATAACACAACTCTGCAAAACAAGGTAATATGTCAACAAAATATTAATGAATGTGAATGAGCAATGATTTGCTAAATTCAACTATGTATGATGTATGTATGAATGTATGAGTGTTATCATGTATATGTTGACAAAACAAACATATAACACAAGGAATAACCAGACAAAACCAACTCGGGTACAATCAATACTCCGCTAAATTACATCCAAGATGAACATTCCATAAGAAATTAAGCACCAACTGAGGAAGCAAAATCCTATTTCACGGCTTAACTTCATTGGGAAAGAACATAATTCGAAAATAATCATATCATAGCAACAAAACAGTACATATACAGGGATATAACACCCTCCTCTAGGCTTCAACAAGGAATAACACACATACTTCAATGGGGGAAAACAAATGTTTCACAGTCCTCACTTCTACAGGGAATTGCAATACTGATTTCAAATAAGGCAGATGGAAACCATGTCGTTAAAACATCAATTAAGGATCTCATGCTGACTTCATTGGGGGGAAATATAATACAAACCTCACTATGGGAGATAACGCCTCATCATTGAGACATCAACTGGGGACCTCGTGCTGACTTCATTGGGGAGGCCAACACCACATTGAAGAAGGGAAACCAAGATACATTCTTCAATATTAAGAGTAAGTATTGCACCAACTTCTCTAGGGAAAAATTATGAAACCTCATGGGGATAACAACTTGGGGAGTTAAGAAGTCAAACATTATAACAAGAAATCAATCTTATGGGGATTTTAAATCAAACCCAACACTTGGCGGGTGAAAACCCAAAAAACTGACAAACGCCTAAACACTTCTTAAATAAAACATTGCCCTTGCCTGACTATCGAGCAATCAAACAAAATGCAAGTACTGCCGAGAGGAGATGCTTCGTAAATGAGTCAAACTCAGCATGCATGGGGAGAAAAGACTTTTATAAAATAAGCAAAACCTTCACCGGGGAATCTTGGATCAAGTTTTCATATCATGCAAACTTATTCCAACAAAAGATATCCTGGGATAGACTTCCTGGGGAATCAAGAAGTCAACATTATAGAAAGAGGTCAAACGCATGGGGATTTTAAATCAAACCCATCACTTGGCGGGTGAAAACCAAAAGGGTTGACAACTGTCTCAACATTTCTTAGAAAATATACTACCCTGGTCTAGTTGCTTGGGAAATAAATACCAACAATAATGCCAATACTGCAGAAAGAGCGACATTTTGCGAATAGTTCCATCTCAGCACACCAAGGGAACAAGACCTTTCGTCATATGAGGGAAGACTTCGCAAGGGAATCTGGGATAGAGGCCTTAGACCACGCAAACCCTAAAAAAAAGAACCAAGACTTGATTGGGGACACTGGGATCACAAACCCAATATTGCACCTTATGCCAATTGGTATCGTCTTTAATATACAAAAAATCATGCGCGTACTAGCAAAAACAACCTGAGAAAACCTTCATGGGGGGAAACAAAACTTCCCAAAACTACTGGAGGTCGTCCATTCTTGGGATCACCACTTTTGTTTTCCTCTTGAATCACAAAATCTAAAGTAAAAGTAAGTTGTAAATTCTTTTTGAAAAAGAATTTTGTTATTTAATCTTTTTGCTTTGAAAATTATTATCAATAATAAATGGAGTCTTTGTAAGCTGAATAAAAAATAAGAAATACAAAGAATTAGGTAAAAGCTCAAATTTTATTGATAGAATGGTAGTCTGCAAATGGCGAGACTCCACGAATGATTACAAAGTTCAGAAAATGGTAATATATAATGGAAAAGATACATTGAGATACAATGACCACTATTCCCTCTATCAACTTTGAAATTATGAGAAGCAGCTTTTGTTGAAGTATGGCGAGGATCCAAGAAGATTGTTGCTTCAATGATCAAGTCTTGTCTGATGTAGTTACTTGCCAAGAAAGTCCCTAACTTTTGCCTAAGCTACCCTTGCAGGTTTTCAACTTAGCGGGAAATTTTATTCTGTTTATGTCTCTAATTTTTGCCTAGACCGCCCTTTCGGGTTTTCGGCCTACCGAGTCGCTCCTTTTTGCCTAAGCCGCCCTTTCGGGTTTTCAACTTAGCGAGCTATTTTTTGATTTCTTTAGGCGAAGTAATTCTTGAATACATCAACATTCATCGGACGTGGGAACTCCTCTCCATCCATAGTTTCAAGAATTAATGCACCGCCAGAGAAGGCTTTCTTGACAACATATGGGCCTTCAAAATTGGGAGTCCACTTGCCCCTAGAATCAGCATTAAAAGACATGATCTTCCTGAGCACGAGGTCTCCTTCTCTGAATTCACGAGGTTTGACCTTCTTATCAAAAGCTTTCTTCATTCTCTTCTGATATAACTTCCCATGACACAAATCCGTCATTCTCTTCTCTTCGATCAAATTTAATTTGTCAAACCTGTTATGGACCCATTCAGCCTATGACAAATTGGTTTCAATTATCACACGCAAAGAGGGAATCTCAACCTCGATTGGGAGCACAACTTCTATTCCATACACAAGAGAGAACGGGGTTGCTCCTGTTGAAGTGCAGATAAATGTACGATATCCATGTAAAGCAAAAGGGAGAATTTCATGCCAATCTTTATAAGTAACAACCATCTTCTGGATAATCTTTTTGATATTCTTATTAGCAGCTTCAACAACCCCATTCATCTTCATCCTGTACGGAGATGAATTGTGATAGACAATCTTGATTTCTTCACAAAGCTCTATCATCATCTTGTTGTTCAGATTTAAGCCATTGTCGGTGATAATTCTGCTCGGCACACCATACCGACATATGAGATTATTCTTAATGAAGCGCACTACCACCTGCTTAGTAACATTAGCATATGCGGAAGCTTCCACCCATTTGGTGAAGTAATCAATTGACACCAAGATAAAACGGTTTCCATTTGAAGCTTTGGGTTCTATCATTCCAATCATATCAATACCCCACATATAGAAATGCCACGGGGAAGAAATAACATTGAGAAGTGTCGGAGGCACATGAATTTTGTCCGCATAAATCTGGAATTTATGGCACTTCTTTGCAAATCTGTAACAGTCATATTCCATTGTCAGCCAATAGTAACCTGCCCTTAGCATCTTTTTAGCCATCGAATGTCCATTGGCATGAGTGCCAAATGAACCTTCATGAATCTCATGCATCAACATGTCTGCTTCGTGTCTATCCATACATCTGAGCAAGACCATGTCATAATTTCTCTTGTACAACACATTTTCACTGAGGAAGAAGCTGCCAGCCAATCTTCTCAATGTCTTTCTATCTTTATTCGATGCACCAATCGGTTATTCCTGAGTCTGGAGAAAATGATTGATATCGTAATACCAAGGTTTCTCATCTGCTACCTCTTATGTTGTAAACACATGAGCAGGCCTATCCAGTCGCCGAACTATAATTCGAGGTATATCATTCCAAGTATTCACTTGATACATAGAAGCCAGAGTTTCCAGAGCATCCGCCATTTGATTTTCATCTCTGGGGATGTGATGGAATTCAACTTTATTAAAGAAGGGTAATAATCTTCTAGCATAATATTTGTAAGGGATCAAGTCGGGGTGACGAGTATCCCACTCTCCTTTAATATGATTTATTACCAAAGCTGAATCGTCATACACATCTAGAATTTTAATCGTGAGATCAATAGTTTCCTCGATACCCATGATGCAAGCCTCATATTCTGCCATATTATTAGTACAATCAAATGTCAACCTTACAGTAAAAGGAATGTGTGATTTATGTGGAGTGACAATCACATCACCAATTCCTTTACCATAAGCATTCATAAATCCATCAAATATCATGCTCCAGCGAGATTCAGGATCAGGACCTTCCTCAGGCAATGGTTCATCATAATATTTTACTTTTAGAAACATCACATCCTCATCAGGGAAATCATACTTCATAGACTGATAATCATCAACTGGTTGGTGAGCAAGATAATATGCCAACATGCTGCTTTTAATAGCTTTTTAAGTGCGGTATTCGATGTCATATTCAGATAACAGCATCTTCCAGCGGGCAATTCTCCCAGTAAGAGCAGGCTTTTCAAAAATGTACTTGATTGGATCCATTTTGGAGATCAACCAAGTAGTGTGGTTCAACATATACTGCCACAAACGTTTTTCCGCCCAGGCCAGAGCACAACTTGTCTTTTCCAGCATGGAATACCGCGATTCATAATCAGTAAATTTTTCTACTGAGATAGTAAATGAATACTCTTTGTTCTCTGTTTCATCTTGTTATCCCAGAATATAGCCCATGGAATTATCTAACACTGTCAGATACATAATCAGTGGTCTTCCTTCAACAGGACGGAGCAAGATAGGAGGTTCAAGAAGATATTCTTTAATACTTTCAAATGCTCTTTGGCAGTCATCTGTCCATACACAACCTTGATCTTTCTTTAACAACTTAAAGATCGGTTCACACGTTGCAGTCATGTGGGAAATGAATCTGGAAATATAATTCAAACGCCCGAGGAACCATCTGACTTGCTTTTCAGTTCTCGGCGCTGGCATTTCTTGAATTTCTTTGACTTTATCAGGGTCAACTTCAATCCATCTCTGGCTAACAATGAAACCCAATAATTTCCCTGACCGAACACCAAAGGTACATTTATTTGGATTCAAGCGGAGACGATACTTCCTCAAACCCTGAAACAACTTCAACAAATCTTCTACATGCCCTTCTTATGTCTGGGATTTAGCAATTATATCATCAACATATACCTAAATTTCCTTGTGCATCAGATCATGGAATAGGGTTGTCATAGCCCTCTGATATGTTGCACCAACGTTCTTCAACCCGAAGGGCATCACTCTATAACAGAATGTTCCCCAGGGTGTGATAAACATTATTTTTTCCATGTCTTCAAGAGCCATAATTATTTGATTATACCCGGAAAATCCATCCATGAACGAGAAAACTTTTAATTTTGCTGTGCTATCCACTAACATATCAAGTGTGGCAATGGAAAATCATCTTTTGGACTAGCTTTATTTAGATCTCTGTAATCTACGCACATGCGAACTTTTCCGTCTTTCTTCGTTACTGGGACAATATTCACAATCCACTGAGGGTACACTGATGTCATAAGAAAACCAGCATTAATCTACTTTAGAACTTCTTATTTGATCTTTGCTGCCATATCTGGGTGAGTTCTTCGCAACTTCTGTTTAATTGGCGGGCACTCTGGCTTCAGCGGAAAATTATGCTCTACAATATCTGTATCTATACCAAGCATATCTTGGTAAGACCAAGTAAAAATATCCACATACTATTTCAACGTTTCAATCAACCCGCTCTTCACATCAGGATGCAGTAATGCTCCAATATTGACTTCTTTCGGATCTTCTTCTGAACCCAAATTGATTACTTCCAATGGCTCTTTATATGGCTGAATGGAATTCTCCTCGCGCTCAAGCAACTCTGAGACCTCTTCTGGAATCTCATCATAGTCTTCTTCTTCGGCCCCATACACAGGACATTCAAAGTTGAGAGAGGGTGCAGGGTCATTGTATTCAACAGGTTTTTTTAATTAATCTGCACATATGATTTATGATTGCTTTTAGAAACTGACACATATAA
Source organism: Vicia faba (assembly GCA_948472305.1). NCBI lineage: Eukaryota > Viridiplantae > Streptophyta > Magnoliopsida > Fabales > Fabaceae > Vicia > Vicia faba. Next base: position 1,613,481,758 of record OX451738.1, on the reverse strand, counting down.
CAAGTGATCATGCAGATTGAATTGCAGTTATTATTTATTTTGAAAGGTTTTTTCTGATTACCATTTTCCAAGAAAAAATAAAAAAATAAAAACACATTTTGGGAAACAAAGACAACTTTTATTATTGATTTTAAAAATCAAAGCAAACAGATAAGCCCATACAATATCAATACTTTCACCTTGGGCATAGTGAAAGCTTTTCGAATAGATTAACAAAAACAAATTACATTGAAACATGTATGCAAGAGGGAACATCAATGGTGATCCAGTTCTGAACCCTAACTCCGTGCATCACATAATTTGGCATTTCTGGCTCTACTTCATCTTCCAGAATGGAATTAACCCCGGAAACAGCTGGATGAAGATAACCCCTGCTACAAAAGATGTCTTGATACTTGCCTACAGCAGACTTCGGCTTCATGGTCTTACCTTTATCATTCTTCACAGAGAACCTCAAGCCAGCTATATTCTTGTTTACAGGTCGATCAACAATCTGTCCTCATACTTCACTATGGCCATTACGCACAACCTGCTGAGCATCCTTAAATGAAGCCATAGAATTCTCATTTCCTCTTATATTAACAATGGATAAAGCTTGGAATTGTGTTCCAACAACAACTTCATCCGCCTCTACAATGCTGAAAGAGGACAAATGAGATATCAATAATGCATGTTCTCCATTTATAATTACCACTTTTCTTTCACGTACAAACTTCATCTTCTGGTGTAAAATCAAAGTGACAGCCCCTGCCTCATGTATCTATGGTCGTCCTAGCAAACAACTATAAGTGGGTACAATATCCATGATCTGGAAAGTAATCTGAAACAAATATGGGCCTATATGAATAGGTAAGTCCACTTTACCAATAACAAATTTCTTTGATCCATCAAACGCTTTCACAATAATGCCACTTGAGCGCATGGGCGTTCCTTGATATTTCAACTTCATAAACATGCTCCTTGGTATAACATTCAATGCAGATCCATTATCAATCAGAACATTTGATAATGAATCATTCTTGCAGTTCCTAGAGATGTGGAGGGCCAGATTGTGATTCCTTCCTTCATCGGGCAGTTCATCATCGCAGAAACTCAGGTTATTACATGATGTAATGTTCCCTATCACACTGCTGAATTAGTCTACTGGCATATCACTTTCCATGAAATCTTGGTCCAATACCCTCATCAAAGATTCTCTATGAGCAACAGAGTTCATCAATAAAGCCAAGATAGATATTTTTGAAGGAGTCTGCAGTAGCTGATCTCCAATTCTGTAGTCACTCATCTTGATTATCTTCAAAATATCATCCACCTCTTTTTCTAGTGTAGATCCACTAGATTCACCTGCAGCATTCTTGGGTTCAACATCTTCAACAATTTTCTTTCCAGCATTATCATTTCCATGAACAATTGGTGAAAATACACGACCGCTGTGGGTCACTCTGCTAGTCTCAACAATATTTCCAACATTAGGCATTGGCTGGATGGGAACTTCCACACCATCCTCTAAAATTGTAGCATTATATTTGTAGGGTACAACCTTGTCTGACTTGTAGGGGACAGGACCCGGTGAGATAATCACCAATGGAGTAATAGCTAGCTTGCCATGATATTCAACTTCAAAAGGGGTGGGTGCACCAAAAAAAGGCACAATAACGTTTACTCCCTCTTCAACACATTCAGTCATTACAGAGTCATCTCTGGAAAACATATCTTCATCCGAGGAGAAGAACTCATCCGCAGAGGCATACTCATCACCTGACTCTTCTTCAGCCAAACAAACCTCAATCTTATTAACCTCATGGTAATCATCCCTTTGGCCTGTAACATCGATAGTTCCATTATCCAATAACAACTGAATACCTTTACTTACAATTGAACATCCTCAGGATTCCCGACAGTAAATTCGGAAAGATCATATTGATGTCCTACCTGACCAGCCATGTGACAGAAAGTAACATGCAATTGTACAAGATCCTCATTCATATGTTCCACATCAAAGATTCTGAACTCTCCAGGACATTTAGAAACCATGTTTAATTCCTCTTCATACTCTGCCCTAGGCTTGATTATATGGATGAGGCACTCATCCATCATCTCTCGCAAATCAGTCTTTATCTTGTCACAACCCTGTATATCCATACTGCAAATAGCACAACCAGCATGGTCATGCGTATAGTAGCTAAATTCACAGAGGTCTGCATGCATTTTTACCAAATCTCCTCTAACCAAATTAATATTGAAAAACCGGAAGTCGCCTGGAAAACCAGCCACCATGTTCACAACATTTGCTCCTCCATGCTTTGGCAAAGGAATATCTTTCACATTAGGGCCAACACCTTTAAAGGATAAGATACCAGACCTCACCAATTTTCGTACTTCAATTTTCAAAGGATAGCAGTTCTCAACATCGTGCCTTGGTGCTCCCTGATGAAAAGCACATGTTTGGTCTGCCTTGTAATACCAAGGCAACGGTGATGGTATAGTGGGAGGTGGTCTGGTCTGAACCAACTTATTTTGAATTAACACCAGGAGTAATTCTGCATAGCTCATAGGGATAAGGTCATAACTCTCCCTTCTCTGATTATACCCTTGATTCCCCTGATGGGATGGTCTCTGATAAGCAACAGTGGTTGGAGCTACACCAACAACTGGAGTTACTGAGGCGACTTGTTGATGACGCTGATAATTTCTTCCAGGAGGATTAACCCTCCTATCTTGCATAACAACATTTGTATCTCCTTCCTTCTTTTTGGAAAACCCATAGGATGGCTTCTTTGTACTTCCGGAACTTTCACTTTTTGTTAAACGGACCTCTCTTACAGCCTCTTCCAAATGGATACTCATGCCCACCATTTCAGTAAAGTCACTTAGCACACTCGCTACCATCCTCTCATAGTAGAAAGCACCCAGAGTCTTCAGGAAAATCTTAGTCATCTCCTTTTCTTCCATGGGAGGAATCACTTGGGCGACTATCTCACGCCATCTCTGTGCATATTCTTTGAATGATTCCCTGTCTTTCTAGACCATGGCCCTGAGTTGACCATATTCAGATGCCATGTCCATATTATACTTGTATTGTCAGATAAATGCTTCTCCCAAGTCATTGAAAGTATGGATATTAACGCTGTCCAAACTCATGTACCACTTCAACGTAGCACCAGTCAAACTATCTTGAAAAAAGTGAATCAACAGACGCTGATCATCAGTGTGGGTAGATATTCTTCTTATATACATAACAAGATGAGCAAAAGGACAAGTGCTGCCCTTGTACTTCTTGAATTCCGAGACTTTAAACTTCGTAGGTATCTTGACATTCGGGACCAAGCATAAATCGTTCACATTCTGCCAGAACAATTCCTTTCCCCCGAGGGCCTTCATCCCCCTCTACATCTTATCAAACTGATCTTGAAAATCATCCATTCTATCATAGGGACCCAAGCCTTCACTTGGTGGAGGAAAATGACGATACATATCATCATTCGCAAATGGGACCATATTCACCGAAGAAGGTGCAGCAGGAGTAACATGCACCACACGAGGTGCATGAGTAATAGGAGTATGAATAATTGGAGTAACTTGAGGATCAAGATTGAAACCTTCAGGCACAAAGTTCTCTGGAATTCCCCATGGATAACCTTGAGGCATGTGATTCTGAACAACATATGGAGTAGAAGACACAGGAACAATTGGAGCTTCAGTAGTAACCTTTATCTGTTGAGGTTGAACACTCGGTGGCTGATTCTGAGCAGCCACCATAGACTCCATCAAAGCAGTGAGATTGGCCATGCCGGGTGTGATACGGTGGGAGAACTGACTTGATGTTTTGCGTTTGTGTTTGCAAATGTTGCGGTTTAGCAAGAGTCGCCACCGAATTTTCTTTTATCCAAAAAGGAAAGGTGAAAAAGCACAGGAAAGACCTTTAGAGATGTTTTTTTGAGTTCGGGGGGTAGATTATGAAAAGGGAAGGTATTAGCACCCTTTTCATCCATGGTTTTCCATGGGCTCTTAGTTACTTGCTAAATCACTTGCTTTTGTTTGAATGTGTGCTTTTGGTGGTGATTTTTGAAAGTATTTTGAAAATGGAACTTCGTAATGGTTCTCGTTTCTATAAGAATGCCTACAAAGTGTTTGTTTCGAAAATAGTTCAAAGATGAGAGTATGGATAGAAATATTTTTTTGTTGTGAGCAAGCGAGTAACTAAGAGCGAATCTACCTACTCGAAAGGTCTTAAATGTGCTTTTCCTCCTCCTTTAGATGTGGCTATCTTACCATTGATTTGGTAAGAAGCCCCATCGTTGGATGTGAAGGGACAGGCGTTGGGACGTTTGTATAGTCATAGAAGGCAACATATGGGACGTTTTAGCAATGTCGTTTTAGGGACTAGATCGTTTACCGAAGGCAACATCGATGGTCATCGAGGGACTACGATCTTTTATCGAGGGTCTTTACTAAAACACCCATGTTCGAGGGACATGACTATTTTCCGAAAGGCGACAAGTGAGATTACCCTAGAGGGTGTAAGTGTGCAAAGTGTGTTTTATTGCATGCATTTATCTTTGATTTTTAAGTTGTCTATTTGCTGATTTTTATCTTGCCATACATCCTAATTACTAGCAATATATGAAAGCAAGTAAGCATGCGGAAAATAAATCCTAAGCTATTACATCACTTTAGGGGGATGGGAGTACAAATTTACAATGAGGATGAAGTGGAGACTGAAATATTACAACCATATCGAATGATAATGAAAACAATGTAAAAAAAATGTAAAATAAAAAGGAAAACTGCATTTGAACTACTATGTGTCGACCCATGCTGCTATGCATCGACACATAACTCTTCCCTGCCCCTGTAAAACAAAAATGACTCAGTATGAGTCGACACATAATGGGATATGTCGACTCATACACCCTTCTTGTGTCGACACAAAATGCGTATGTGTCGACTCATAGTATTTTCCCACTTCTATTTTGTAACCTGAAATCAGTATGAGTCGATGCATGGGGGTTATGTGTAGACTCATACCCTATTTTTTCACCAGGATGAGTCGACACATGAGGGTATGTGTCGATACATGCTGCATTTTCCTGCCTTAAACATTATTTTACTGAATGTACATGTTAGTTTATGGCATATGATGGATAAACATGAACAACAGATGATTGAATAAGCCTAAACAAAATGCAGATGACTAGTTCAAAAAGATATTAAAGTACTACATCTTGTCTTCAAAGAACAGCAACTTGTTAATGATGTAATGACAAGATATCAAGTCAAGAGGACTTACCTTTGGGCTGCACTGGTTGTTTTAGATCTGAATGCTTTTCCAAGTGATGTGATAATCTTGTGAGTCTTCAGGAAGTTGCTCTGGACTGCTAGAACTGAGTTGGACTGTACTATAATATTTTTGGTATTTTTGATGATGAAGGTGAGTAGCACTACAAGGACTATTTTTTATGTTTGGACAAACTTTGTATGAAGTGTTTCGCTTGGGGAGAGTTTGTATGGTGGAGTAAGAGGTTGGGGTTCTGTTTTGAACAAGAACATATTTGATCTTGAAAAATCAGTCAAGGTTAACAAGAATACTGTTTTTTCTGCTCAATGAGACTCTCTATTCTCTATCTCTCTCCTCGCTTCTCAATCCAACCCCTTGTCTCATGAGACAACCCTCTTTTTGTAGACCCCTTGAATGTGGTTTAGGGGGGAAAACAAACAAGCCATTTTGAATTGTTTTGGCATACTGCTTTGATACTTTCTGCACACAATTTTCCTTTTCCATTTTGATGCAATTTTGGGGCTGTCATGGTGCAGGCTTGAGCTGACTGCATAAAGCAGTTTTGGATTGTATTAGAAGCATGTATACTTGGGATGCATCATAGTTGTAGCATGTGATACATCATATTCTCTTCAATTTTGGACATCATATTTGTAGCATGTCACAAATTTAGTCTTGTGCACATTATGTCAAAGGCCAAAATATTGTGACAAGGTTTTAATCAAGACATAGTTTTAGAATATGTAATTTTGCAAAAATGTCACTTTGTAATAACTTGAATTACTTGCATCATCTTGAATTATTTGGAGTTGTAGTAAAATGCCATGAAGCAAATGAATTTAGCCAAGTATAGAAAATACTTAGGAAAATCTCAAAGTCTTGCAAAGTTGGATTTTTGATTCTCTAGACTTCTTAATGATCAAGCTTGATATTTTTGAATGTCTTGATGAAATTTGATTTTTGGGTTGTAATGTTGATCAAAAAGTCAAAGTTTGACTTTCCAGTATGCAATTGACCATATTTCCCTTGTGCAAATTTCAAGCCTAAATTGATGTATCAGTGCTGCAAACTTGACGTCTTAGAATATCTTGTGAGAAAATACTTGAAAAATGAGAGGGAAAATTTTGGGGTACAACACTGGGCTTCAGAGCAGAAACTTCCTCGCGGAGCTCGCAATTCTCTTGTTCTAAGCTGTCCATCTTCCTTCTGAAATTAGCTCGAGTATTGTAGTGGTGAGACAGTTTGCTGAACAAAGTAAATAAGCTTGGTAAGACACCTGGACATGCATAACAAATGCAAGAAATATGTGCAATATGATGCATATATGCAATGCACATGATTTATTTTATTATTAATATTTCAAGGGACTTTTTAAAAATGGATTTGAAATACTGGATTTTTTTATTATAATAACTTCAAAATGGATTACAAGTTTCAATAATCCCAATTACAAGATGAAAATAAAGTCTAAAACCCTAAGAAGTAAAGCTGATGGAGATCACTCTATACGCTGGCGCTTCCCTGTAAGCTTGGAAATCTGAGCCTTCAACCTCTGGTTTTCTTTCACATATCTGGTGGAAACCTCCCTCCAATCACCTAAATCAGGAAGTGAGCAACTAGCATATGACTGAGGCTTAGAGGAAAATAAATCCCCTTGCCTCTCCATTGTCTCTACAGCCCGACTCTCAAGAATCTCAATCAAGTCATCTTTCTCCTTCAAGTTTGCTCTATAGGAAATCTCTAAAGTTTGGCATTTATTCTTCCAAGCTTCCTTTTCCTGCTGCATCCTGACTAAAGAAAGATGTAGCTCTTCCACATCATCCAATAGGGGAGGAGTGGTCTTCACAAACAAATCAGACATAGGTGCTTCCCTGGAATACGACATCTTCAACTGAATAGCTCTCATTTGGAACCACTGAAGATAAGGCTCCAAAGAAACAGCCCCCTAGGTCCCAAGTCTTTCCTACTCCTCCTATGAATGTGATGCAAGGCCTTCACAATCTACTCCCTAGCTTCCTTATGGTCTTCTCCCTCCTTCAGGAAGAAACTACTTAAATGAATATTATTTGGTTTATCCCTCATCGGATAACCAAGATGTCATCGTGCAAGAACAAGGTTGTAGTTAATTCCCCCCTTTATACCAAGAAGAGGTACATTGGGGAAACTACCACAAATATCGACAATCTCTACATCATGGTAAGCCCGTTGATACCAAACAATATCTGAGTGCGTAAGTGCCATGATCTTAGGAGCCCAACGGGGTTCCTTCCTGACATCCCAGAAAGCATCAGACTGGGGCACATGAGAAGTAAACCACCAGTACAACAGAGACGTGCAATAGATAATCACCCCCACACAATAAGAATTCCGAAGATGAATAAAGTAATAAGCATCACCCAATAATGTAGGAACTGGGTTTCCAATCATGAAGATCCTGATAGCATTAATGTCAACAAACTTGTCCACATTAGGAAATAAAAATAACCCGTAAACAAGTAGAGCAAATATGGCCTCAAAAACGACTATACTCTTTATCCTGGCAAAGTAACAAGCTTTATTCAATAAGAACTGAGCTGGTAATCTTCTAATCCCTTCTTTAGTAGTCATATGGGCTTCAACCTCAAACTTCCCCAGATGGATCAAAGCAACAATCTCGTGTGGTTTTGGCTCACCCTCCAAACCAGTAAAAGGAACACAATTGGTAATAGGTAAATCCAACAGATAAGAGTACTCCTCTAGTGTAGGCATCAACTAATAGGCAGGGAAAGTAAAGCAATGATACATCGGATCATAGAACTGGACCAAGGTCGAGAGAATACCCTCCTTCATCCTAAGCTTCATGAGAGAAATGATGGATCTATACTTCCTCCGAAAATATGCAGAACACTCAATCTCATGAATTAGACTGATTAAATCATCTATCTTGGGATCTTTGAAACTATATTTTCCGGTCTTTATTTTTCCAGAATCCATGGTCAAAAGGTATTTAAGATATTCACAAATGGTCAACTTTCAAGTCCCTTGAAATACAATTTCTTCAAAAGATGCTTATGAATGCATGGATGCATGATCAACAATCACACACAAGATCACAAACATAGGGTTCATAGGATCAACGTCACGAGCATGAGATCGAAGGTACTACCCATAAGGTATGGTCTAAAAGTTATCACCTGTCGAACAAGGTTCTAGAGGCTCCCAGAGTCTACATCCTTGCTTCAAATATTACCAACTTCCTGATTAACTCGGTAATTAGTAATATTCTCAAGAAAAACTCGTCCGAGTGTAGTATCGCGTGACAACTATATCTGGATTACTCCGTCATAGCTTCCGCACTACACCTAAAAGGCCAAGATAGGTTAGGTATTATACGATCCTTTGCTTCAGCAGGCTCCCAGGTCGAAAGCAGCACGTCTTTTTGATTACTTGGTAAAAGACACTACATTCAAAGAGGCCTCCACTGAGTGGGGGATCTCATGCCTTCTTTTTTTGGGATTACTCCCTCAAAGTTAGAATGACTATACCGTCTGTCCTATCTTAAAGTTTTCCCAAGTCCGGGTATAGGACTTATAAGTAATCACGAAGCACCCTGAAAACCAGGAAAGTCCAGGCAAACATATATACAACAAATAATATAACACATAAACAACAATAGCACATATACAGATATAAACAAAGATAGTTTTAACCCACTTAGGGATGGACCAGCAAGTGGTCAATCTTTCCCCAGTGAAGTCTCCATTTTTTTCTGTAGCGGTAGAAATATTTAAGACTAAGCCAATGGATTGACTAGACTTACACAAATCAAAATGAAAATCGCCACCATGCTTTATTGTTTCCAAAGGAATGGGAAAAGAGTGAGTAACCCAAAAGAGAGGGAAAGATTCAAGGTAAGGGGGTTTGTTATGTAAAGGGAAGGTATTAACACCCTAAACATCTACGATACTCCGCAGGAACCTCTTTGAAAAATCTGTATATTTTGGCTATAAAATGTTGTATGTAAAATAGATGGTAGAGGTGAGAAAATAAATATATTTTTTTTACGAATTTTGCGCTCGCCGCGATTGCGAACCTTTAGTGCCTACGTATCACCTTTCGTGCAATAAAGGATCAGGGTACACGTAGTTCACCTTTAAAATTTTTTAAAACAAACACAAGTGTATTGTTTAATTTTATGAGATTAGACATCATCGTCATTGTTCGTGTGGAAAAACATACTTACTACCCACAATCATGAGAAAGAAGAATTTTCATCATCTCAAAGTGGAGGATATGGCTTGGATTTTAAAATCAACAATGCCTCACTCAACACCCAAGTGGAAAATATCTCTCTTCACTATATATTGTAAAAGTATAGTTGTTTGCATCACTACAAGGATTGACAAGAGTCAAATATTTTGAGAAAGGTTTTAAAATAAAAAAGCCAAAGTGGAAAAATGATTTGAAATGAGATTGATTGACTTTTAGTCTTCTCACAAAAAATGTCAAGGTATTATTAAGTTGATTGAAATTTATTCATGAAAATGTTTTGAAATTGAATGAACCTAAGTCCAAGTTTATTATGAAAGTGGTTCAAGTTTTAAAACAAGAAGAGTTTTTAAAAGGAGGAAGAAGATTTTTGAAATTAAAGAAGATGGGAAGAGAAGAAGAGAGTATCCTAAATCATAAAGTAAAAGCTAGGGATAAGAACCATCTAACCAACAAGAAACCAATACTTGACATTATGAGTCAAGATAGAATTCCCATTCTTTGGATTGAAACCAAGCAAGCAAAAATACTAGACCTCTTGAGAGAACCAAACTTCAAATGTATTAAGTCTTCACAAAAATTGGGCAGAGTAACGACTGTATATGGGTGAATTCCAGATTACAAACAAAGTATGTAATCACAATAACCTGCACACAAAACAGACAAACAACCCAATGTCTTGAGGTAATCCTTAAGAACTCTAGACAAAATATCAATTAAGGTCACAAGGTCTCCAACATAGGCCAAGGCTTCTAATCCTAAGTCCAAGAAGTCCAATACTCCATCATGCCAAGGATAGTAACCAAATAGTCCAAGTATCATTAAAGTTTTTTTAGGGTTCATGTTGATTATTAGGTATATTAAGAAAAGAAAAGAAAAACTCAAGTGAGCAAAATAAAAATAACAAGAAAGTAAATGCTCAAGTGAGAAAAGATGAAAATAGCATGAAATGTAAATGCTAAAAGTAAATGGTGCATAACATAAAAGAGCATAAAATAAAACACAAAATAAAGCCAACTATTAGTAATTAGTGGTTAGTTGGATGATCATCTTGAAACTTGCATTTGGAACTAATTAGAGGATTGGAAGAACCAAAGCCTCCACACAATGAATTGCATTTGCTTTATGTCAAGTATATCATCCATTTTAGAATCCTCAAAAGTACCATTTAATGATCAACAATGTTTAAGTCATCCGCGTTGACCAAAGGTGATGTAGATCCATTAGAGGATTGGTAGAACCAAAGCCTCCACATAATGAATCTCAAGGTTATTGGATCAAAGAGATCAAATTAAAATACTTGAGCTTGGAAATATAAGTTTGGGCCACGAATGATCACTTATTCGAATTGGGACATAATTTAGCGCTATGTTAAGCAATCGTAAGTGGACTTATATAGAAGTCGCACCTATTTTGAGGTTGATCGATAGCAATCTATGCACCATTTGTTTTGAGACATGATATGGAGATCATGCTCCAATAACACTTAGTGCAATAAGAAAGGGATGAGATGAAGAAGGGTGGGAAAGAATGTACAAACCATATTTGACTTAAAATTTAATCAAACTATTATTAAAATCATTCATCCATTTTTATGGAGTTAGACTCAACACCATGGATCCAATAATGTTAATAAAGTTCATGATCAAAAATTTAACCCAAGATCAGCCAGAAAATAATCACAAAATAATATTACATTTAATATATACATTAAAAAGGTTTTTTTAAATGTTTTAAAATAGAAATAAGAGAGGAAAATGTCAACTATGTTCAAATTAATCAAGAAATATTAAGTAAGACCATAGAAAAATCAGAAATGAACTCAAATATTTTTATAAAATTTTTGGTAATTTTTTAAAGTCAGAAACTATTTTTTAAAATTAAAAGAAATGAGTGAAATAAACCAAAAATGATGAAAATTAACAAAGTCAGAAATAAAAAATAAACGAGGTCACCAATATTTGTCACAATATCATTGGATCATTTCAATTTTTTTTAGAATTTAAAAATGCATAAAAGTATTTTTAAACATTTAAAACAATTCAAATAAAATGAAAATTTATAAAAAATATCAAAACACAAAATAAAATTGTGAAAAAGTAAAAATCAGAAAGAGAAAAATCAAAATTATTTTTCATAATTTTTTTAGATTTTTTGGCCAAAAAATGAATTTTCTATGATTTTTTGAAATTTAAATCAATTAAAATAAAAACCAGAAAATAAAATATCAAACCAAAAAAATATGGGCCATCTGATCATTGTCAAAATGCGTTAGTAAACAGATCAAGTGGACCTGGCACGCTGTGCATGTTATGGACTTTAGTGAATAAAGCACTGAATCAAATGTAAAATCAGATTTAAAAAAAAAAAAACAAATGGCACGCCATCATTGGTTGGAAAGTGACACATTGGTCATCTTCAACCTCCAGCCAACATGAGTTGCAGATCTCTCAAACTATAAAATCAGAAGCTCAGACCTATTCCATTCGCTTCGTCTCATCAAGACGAAGACAACCAAACCTTCGTGAAAAATTTATATAAAATGTAGCTCAAGAAATTTAGAAGGAAAGTTTTGAAAAGGGATTTGAAATTTCATGGTCAAAACGTGTTTCCAGATAAAAGAAAGTGTTGCGACTAGAACCAGGGCAATGAGAGCTTCATAATGATATCAAAGTTTGGAAGAATTGATGGATAAATCTACCTATTGAAGTTGAGTTGCAGAGCTCTGAAACTGGATTTCTATGGATCAATATAGGTCATGATTCTTGAAGTTAATTGTATGGTTAGCTTCAGGGAAGATCAAGGAAGGTGAATTGATAGAAAAAATGGACTGAAAAAGGCTTGAACACTGATTTTGAAGTTGCAGAAAAAGTGAGTTATGGAATGAGTTTGGCAGGGTGATTTTGGCTGTTCAAGCTTGAGGAAATGAGTGAGGGATGACCCTCTATTTATAGGGAATAAATGGAATGTTCAGGCGTGTGAAATGATGAAGTTTGGAGGGAAATCGTGTGAAGTTGCAAACAAGAAAAGTTTGACTTCTATTTTGATCAAAACTCATCCAAAACGCACGTTTTGCTATGCTAATAACTTCTGGAAGTTTACTAAACATGTTTAGAAGAAAAAACACGCAGAAAAAAATGTGTTTAGAAGCTAAATCAAGGATTTCAAATTCTGACTTTTGAAGAAACTTCAGTTTCAAGTTACCAAGTTCAAATCAATGGCGTTCTCAACTCAAGGGGTCTTAAGGCATGGTTCTTGGTGATTTAGAAAGATGAGGTTACAATATTTGCAATGGGAAAAGAATGGAGTCAAATGGATGTTTGAGCTGAAAGTTGCAATGAGTCAAAGTTGGGAAAAAAGAAGTTGACCTTAAAATATTTCAAGTTTTTCTTCAAAAGTGACCTATAATGTTTTGCATCCAAACATGGCCTTCCTATTAGAATTTTCTCTTGGCCAAAAAATATGGCATGAAATAGACCTCTTGAATGACATTTTGAAACTTGAACCATTCAAAATCTCCAAAAATTGAGAAAGTTATGAATTGTTGAAGTTGGCAAAAAATCATGAAAGGACCTATAATGTTTTGTATCCTTAGGGAATCTTCCATCTATTTTCTAACTTTGTACATAAAATAAGAAATAAAGTTCACATCCTCAATATTATTATGGAAAAAGAGTGGGCTTTAGGTGATAAAAATTGACCAAGTGATGATCATTTGAAGTCACACATGGGAATTTGGGGGTTCATCTGGAGGACTTGTAATCTTTCTTCATCTTCAAGTTTCTTCCACATGAAAAATCCTTAAAAATTTTGAAGTGATTTATTGATAACCCATTGTAGAGAAGTATGTATTTAGAATCACTCAAAAATACCAAAAGATGAGCAAGTTATACTTCTTTGAAGTTCAAAACCCTAGCTCCTAGATCAAGAAAATGCTTTGAGGAACTTTGACAATTTTAAACAACCTTCTTGTACCAACACTTTTGCTTTGTAGATAGAAGTTATTTAGGATGATAAGTAGAACTAATATCAACCAAAACCACTTCCATATCTTGAGAATTGAGGGAAACATGCACTTGTGACCAATGGGAACAAAGCCTTGTCCAACCATGACAACTTCTTCAATTAACCCCTTGTACTTTTGAATCAATCTTGATAATTTTGAAATATGGTGAACCAAAATAAACCTTTCCATGCCATTTCTTCCAAAACAACTTCAATGGTGAGGTTTGAATTTATCAAGCTTTATTGACCAGGGTATGTAAATAAACTCATGAACCCATGGATCAACTTGCTAAGCCACATTGCTTTTACCTACATTATTAACAAGTAATTGCATTTTATTAATTAAAAAGAAATACAAAACAAAACATGCATGATCATAAAAGAAAAAACAAGTTAAGGTGCTTGGTGATTCCTCAAAGAGCAAAGCTAAAGATAGGGAGGAGGACCAAAAGCCCTAATGGGATCTTGTTGTGATTGAATAAATATGGTATGATGAAGGGATCTTAGGGGAAAAAATTGGGGTACAACACCAATGCATTAGAAGCTCCATAAAAAACCATAGTCCATTGGGATCCTTGTTCAGGTCCTTCATACGGTCCAGGCTTTTCACAATAAGTTATCAGCATGATATTCTCGTCCGGGAATTTAAATTTCATGGATTGGTAGTCATCAACAGCTTGATGGACCGAAAGATCCGCCAACACACTTCCTTTGATTGCTTTTTATGTAGTGTACTAGATATCGTATTCATTCAAAATCATTTTCCATCTGGCTATTCGTCCGGAGAGAGTTGGTTTGTCAAAGATATACTTGATGTGATCCATCTTAGAAATCAATGAAGTGGTGTGAGTCAACATATATTGTCTTAACCGGCGAGCACCCCATGCCAAAGGGCATCAAGTTTTCTCCAGCAGTGAATATCTGGTTTCATAGTCGGTAAAATTTTTGCTAAGGTAGTATATTACATGCTCTTTTTGGCCAGACTCGTCATGTTGGCCCAACACACACCCCATTGAATTCTCTAATACAGTCAAGTACATAATCAGAGGTATTCCTTCAACTAGAGGCATCAGGATTAGAAGTTCTTGTAGGTACTCCTTAATCTTGTCAAAAGCTACTTGGTAACCGTCGTTCCATCTGACTACTTGATCTTTCTTCAACAGTTTGAAGATTAGCTCACAAGTAGTAGTTAAGTGAGAGATGAATCAGGTGATGTAGTTGAGTCAACCTAAGAAACCCCTGACCTCCTATTAGTATAGGGAGCTGGCATTTCTTGTATGGCTTTGACTTTTACGGGGTCGACTTCAATACCTTTTCCACTGACGATGAAGCCTAGGAGTTTTCTAGACCTTACCCCGAAGGTGCATTTATTGTGATTCAACCTCAGCTTGTATTTCTTCAACCTTTCAAATAGCTTGTGTAAATGACCAAGGTGTTCTTCCTCAGTTTGCGACCTTGAAATCATGTCATCAACATAAACTTCTATCTCATGATGAATCATATCATGAAATAAAGCTACCATAGCCCGTTGATAGGTTGCGCCTGCATACTTCAAACCGAAAGGCATGACCTTATAACCGAAGGTTCCCTACTGTGTAACAAAAGTGGTTTTCTTCATGTCTTCGGGTGCCATTTTGATTTGGTTGTAATCGGAGAATCCATCCATGAAGGAGAAAACTTTGTGTTGAGCAGTGTTGTCAAACAAGACATCGATATAAGGTAATGGGAAATCATCTTTGGGGCCTGCCCTATTCAAATACCTTAGTCTATGCACATACGGAGTTTACCATCTTTCTTCGGTACTGGAAAAACATTTGCCACCCATTGAGGGTATGACATCACTGCCAGGACACCTGCATCGAACTGTTTCATTACCTCGGCTTTTATTTTCTCGGACATATCTGGCCGCATGCGACGAACCTTTTTCTTGACTAGAGGACAATCTTCCTTCATTGGCAGATGATGAACTACGATATCAGTATCAAGCCCCGACATATCTTCATATGACCAAACGAACACTTCAACATAGTCGTGTAACATCTGGACCAATCTTCTCTTGACACAGTCTTTCAAGTTGGTGCCGATCTTGACTTATTTTTTGTCTACCTCAGTTCCAAAGTTTATCACTTCAACTGAATCCTCGTGTGGTTGAATGGCCTTTTCCTCTTGTAACAAAAGTCTGGCGAGCTCCCCCGATATTTCGTATTCTTCATCACCTTCTTCTTCGGCCTGATAGATTCGATTTTCAAAGTCATAGATGGCAATGGCAGAATCGTTGTCAATGAGATCCAGAGTGGATGTGTGAATATGGTGGGAGAACTGACTTGGGTGTTTTGTGTTTTATCGCAATTGTTGCAGATAGCAAGAGTCGCCACCGACTTTTCTTTTATCCAATAAAGGGTAGGGTGAAAAGAACAGGAAAGACCTTTTTGAGAATTTTCTTAAGTTTGGGTGGCATGTTATGAAAAGGGAAGGTGTTAGCACCCTTTTCATCCGTAGTTATCTATGGGCTCTTAGTTGCTAGCTCACTTTGAAAATGCTTTGTTTAAAATGTGTTTATGATGAGTTTTGAAAGTATTTTTAAAAAGTGCCATCGTTTAGGAAAACTTTGTAATGATTCTCATCTCTATAAGAATGTATACAAAGTGTTGACTTTTGAAAATATTTCATTTTGAAAGTGATGGTGTGTTTTGAAAGATGTTGTTTTGAGAATGTTGTCAGCAAGCAACTATGAACATTCTACCTACTCAAAAGGGTCTTAGTTTTTTTCCTCCTTCTTTAGATGTTTCTATCTTACCATTGATTTATATGAAGCCCTCTCATTGGATGTGAGGGGATGTGCGCGGTTCATTGTATAGTCATAGAAGGAAACCTATCAGACGCTTTAGCAATTGTTGTGAGGGACTAAGATCGTTTTTACCGAAGGCAATGTCGAAAGGTCATTGAGGGACTGCGATCTTTTTTATTGAGGGTCTTTGCTAAAGCGTCCCATATTCGAGTGACATGACTATTTATTCGTAGGCAACAAGCGAGATTACCCTAGAGGTGCGCGTGTGAAAAGTGTGTTCGATTGCATGCATTTTTGTCTTTGAGATTAGACGGTTGATTCTATCTTGCCATACACACCCTAATTACTAACAATTATATTAAAGCAATAAATTGCAGGGATTAAAATTCTACGCTGTTACATCACTTGGGGGATGGGTGTATAATTTACAAATGGGGTTGAAATACAAGCCTAATTAAATTATTACAAGCATATTGAATAAATGAATAACAATAAAAAATATAAAAAGGAAAATAGTGTACAAAGAAAGCAAAACAAACTTTATGTATTGACACATATCTTCATTCCTCGATACATGCCACTGCTTGTTTCTGAAAAAACAAAATCAACTTAGTATGAGTCGATACATAATGGTATGTGTCGACTCATTTCTTGTTTGTGTTGACACATTCATGTTTTGTGTCGACTCATACATCTTTCGTCTCTCTATATTGTTCCTAGATAACAGTATGCATCGATGCATAAGGCCTTGTGTCGACTCATGCCCTGTTCTACAACTAATATGAGTCGACTCATGCGTGTTTTGTGTCGACTCATAACCTGTTCTATAACTAAAATGAGTCGACTCATGTGGGTACGCATCGACTCATGCTGCCGTTTTTTTCTTTTAACATTGTTCTATTGTGTGTACAGGTAAGTTCTCAACATATGATTGACAAAAACGAAAAGCAAGCAAATGGTTAGCTTCAAGGGCAATGATTACTACATTCTATCTTCACAAGTGAACCAATAATGATGCGTGTATGAAAAAAAATTCAAAGTCAAGAAGACTTACCTTAAGACTACAATTTGTGTTTTGAATCTAGATACCTTTCAAGATGCTGTGATGATCAGAATGGCTTTAGTGAACCTCCAGGAAGTTGCTTCAACCCTTACTTTGTATTGAAAGCTGCTGAACCAACTCCAACCCAGTCAAGTGGTACAATACTATTTTTTGTTTATGTTTGGAAGGTGATGGTAATGGCACTACAAAAACTATTCTTGTGTTTGAACAATCTCTATGTGATGTGAAGTGTTTGGATAGTTGGTTTATGGGAAAGCTTACAAGGTGGAACAATGGGTTAAGATTTTGTTTCTATGAATGAAGATAAAGCTGAATATGAGCAGAGGTTACAAAAAGTTCTGTTAGATTTTTCAGATTTCTTTCTCTTTCTCTTTCAACAAAAACCTCTCTTTTCCTCCCAAAATCTCTCTCACCCCCTTGTGTGTTGTGAAACAACTTATTTATAGATGAAATGGACTGAAATTTGGGAGGGAAATAGAAGAATTTTTGAACTTTTGGGTATATTGTTTCATTGCTTTTTAGATGCAGCTCTTATGTGCTAATTTTGTGAAAATATGGGACTGGTATAGTGTATGTGTAATGCGGTGGGAGAACTGACTTGGTTGTTTTGCGTTTGATCGCAAATGTTGCGGTTAGAAAGAGTCGCCACCGACTTTTCTTTTATCCAAAAGGAAATGCTGAAAAGAATAGGAAAGACCTTTGAGATATTTTCTTGAGTTCAGGGGGGTAGATTATGAAAAGAAAAGGTATTAGCACCCTTTTCATCCATGGTTTTCCATGGGCTCTTAGTTGCTTGATAGATCACTTGATTTTGTTTGAAAATGTGCTTTGTGTGGTTTTTTGAGAGTATTTTGTAAAGGTTCCATCGTTTAGGCAAACTTTGTAATGATTCTCGTTTGTAAGAATGTATACAAAGTGTTTGATCTTTTGAAAATCTTTTCAAGTTAGAAAGATGTTTTTGAAAGTGTAGGTGTTTGTTTTGAAAATAGCAAGGATGTTTTTGTTTTGAAATTGAGCAAGTAACTAGGAACATTCTACCTACTCAAAAGTCTTTCATATTCATTTCCTCTTTCCTTTGACATTGTTATCTTACCATTGATTTGGTAAGTAACCTTGTCTTTGGATGTAAAAGGGACGGACGTGGGTCATCGTATAACCATGATTAGTAATGTTGCAAGATATCTTAGCATTTCCTTTAGGGACTAAGATCATTTTGAAAGGCAACATGGATAGCGTCATCGAGGGACTATGATCTTGTATTTTTCTTGTGTTTGCTAAGATACCTCACATGCATAATATGGCCATTTTTGTAAGGAAACAAAGTGGATTTGCCCTAGGGGTGTATGTGTGCAAGTGTATTGATTTACATGCTTGATTTGTCTTGATTAGGGTTTTATATTTGTCGATTTCATCTCTTTCCATACACACCCTAATTATTAATAATATATGAAAACAATAAAAGTGCGGAAAAGTAAAGTCCTACACGATTACATCATTAAGGGGATGGGGGTACAAATTTATGAATGGGGATTGCAAGAAATTAAAGTCCTAATTATCTATTACAACCATATTCAAATAATGTACAAGAATTGAAATGGACTTGTCTTGTTTTTGTTGAGAAATAAGTTTACTTAAGAAAATATTTTGATCTTATTTTATTCTAAAAGAAATAAAACAAAACATGTGAACATGAATTTTTTTTGGTGTTTTTGGTTATTTAAAAGCTAAAATAAAATAAATAAGAGAAAAGGGAGTCAGAATCAGAACGTTGCTAAAGCGATAAGGAACAAAAGTCCTGACTCTGATACGCTGCAAAAATGAAAATGTTAGTGAGAAAGTGGAGGGTCAGAAGTTCTGGGCCTGGGTACACCAAGTTTTGAGGTTGAGGGGCTCAGCGGCTATAGCATAGCTGGGAACCTAGAAGTTTATGTATCTCTGGCAAGTCAGAGGTTCTGATTGTTTGAGAGGGTGAAGTGATTATGCTGTTAGGTGAGGATATCTAGAAGTTCTAGTTTAGGAGTATCGTCTGACAGATAGATGGGTGAAAATGTCAATAGATAAACCCAAAAAGATGCTTCTGGGGCTGGAACCCAAGACCCTTAGCACTAATGTCTTATGCGCACGCTTTCCACCACTGAGGTGGCTGTACATCCAGTATTAGAAGCAAAAGCATAAGCATGTATCACAAAGTAAACTCTGATGATGAACTCAAATTCTTTCTTCATGCTAATCAGAACATCTGCAACTTAGTTAAATACCAATAGAACAGAAAACACAGACATAGAAATTATGGCAGTTTTTCTATCATGGTTTCAGAAGCATAAAAAATGTCAAGACTGTAAATCAGAAACAAGCATGTGTCTGCTAGTCCTAGTTTCCTTAAGAAGTTCTGAATTGATGTTCTTCCTATTTAGGTAGACAAATACATGAAACCTCAGAATATGTGCAGCATCAGAATCAGGATGTCTACATTATATTTTGAACATGCAAGTCTAATAATGCTTAGGTGATATGATGAGGGTTAGCAGAAGCTTACCTTGCAGCTAGAAAATATCCTGTGAGCTGGAGCCTAGTTATGACTGCTTGTAATGTTCTGATTAGCTTTCTCATATATTCAGCAGGCTGGTACAACCTTTAGCTTGGCTTATTAATGGTGAATGGATGGTTTGGTCAAGAAACACTTGAGGGAAATTGGAGTTTGAATGCAAGAATAAAAAACTAGTAGGTTTTGTATTTGTGTTTGAAGTTTCGGATTTCTGGATATTTTAGCAAGGTTTCAAAGCTTTTCCTTTTGATTTTTTTTGACCGGCCCCTTCATAGTTGCAGATGAAGTTCAATTTATAGGCAAGAACTTTGTAGCTTGGAGAATTCAAAAGTAAAAACATCATGCTAGCGTGCCAGCTTGTTCTTGAAGTAAGTTAAACAAGTATGGTGGTTAGCAGCTTTTAGCCGTGCATAAGCTGGATTTGTAAGCATGAATTAAGGAAAAGTACCCCCAGAGGCAAAAGCAAAGCATGGGCCCATCATAAACTTGTACAAAAGTTTGCTTTTCAAGGACAACAATGGTACTTCTATCTCACACGTGGGGAAATCCTTTGGATAAAAAACTCAAAAGTGGTTGTGAGCATTAAATGATGATGAGATTTATAAAACCAGAAATAATGCTCTTAGAGATTGTGATCATAGCCTAAGTCTGGGTCAGAAGTTCAACATCAACAGAACTTGGAACCAATATCCAACTTCTGATCATTGAATCCCCTTGCTCCAACATGTTCTGAGCGAGTTCTCAGACTTTCCCAAAAGATTGTAACACGCTTTGTAAATCCTCTTTGAATTGCTCTTGCAACTTCTGACTGAACGTTCGTGAAACCTGGCCCAAAAGTTCTAACCAAAATCTGTCTTGAAAATGTCCAAAATTTGCTGAGTGCTTCAGTTTCATGGACGTGTCTTTGAACATTTATAACTTGAAATTCCAGCATTTCCAGGAGAAGTACTGTTCTGCAATATTTTAGGTCTTATTGAGATCTAAAACTCTTGTGTTAGAAGTTCTTCCAGAATCAGCTTGCATCATGGTGATAATCTGATCAGAAGTGCTGAGCTTGTCATATTTCTTAAACACTTAGAAAAATTCTAAGTATTTTAGAATTTTGACTTTTGGATTTCTTGATGAAACAAACTTCATATTTCAACATGTCTTGATTAAATATGATTCTTGAAACTTGATTTTTGATCAAAAGTCAAAGTTTGACTTTTTAGTGTGCAAATGACCATTTTGCCCTTGTGAATGAATTTCTTGGAAAATTTGTAATTCAAGGCTTGGAATTGGATGGAAGCAAACCTGAGGGTCCAGGATGATCCTTTGAGAAATGAGAGGGAAAAGTTTGTGGTACAATAGCTGCCCCTGTTCAATCTTCTTACACCAGAAGAGTTAGATTGGTAAATCTGCCATTCGTGACTTGAAGGTGGAAGATGATTGAATTCTAGAGTGCCCAGAAATTTGCACTCGATGATGTTGTGGTTGATTGTGTAGGGAATGGGCTTAAAGATGCCATTTGGAGAGATGATGGAAAGTTGTTGGAGATGGGCTTGTAGATGGCATCCAGAAATGATTGTTGAACCGTATCTATAAGAGAATCTGAATGAGTACCAGAATGGCGTCCGTTTCTGGAGACTGAGCTGTATCTGAAAAATGACTCTGAATGAGTATCAGGATGGAATCCGTATCTAGAGCGTATCTAAACTGTTTCTAGAAGAGGTCTCTGGTTGCCTGTCATTAACTAGAAGAAATAAATCTAACTAGAGGAGGTCTTTGGTCGCCTGTCATTAACTGGAAGAAATAAATCTAACCAGAAGAGGTCTTTGGTCGTCTGTAATTAACTGGAAGAAATAAATCTAACCAGAGGAGGTCTTTGGTTGCCTGTCATTAACTAGAAGAAATAAATCTAACCGTAGGAGGTCTTTGGTCACCTGTCATTAACTTGAAGAAATAAATCTAACCAGAGGAGGTCTTTGGTCTCCTGTCATTAACTGGAAGAAATAAATCTAACCAGAGGAGGTCTTTGGTTTCCTATCATTAACTAGAAAAAATAAATCTAACCAGAGGAGGTCTTTGGTCGCCTGTCATTAACTGGAAGAAATAAATCCAACCAGAGGAGGTCTTTGGTTTCCTGTCATTAACTAGAAGAAATAAATATAACCAGAGGAGGTCTTTGGTCGCCTGTCATTAACTGGAAGAAATAAATCTAACCAGAGAAGGTCTTTGGTCGCCTGTCAGTAACTGGAACAAATAAATCTAACCAGAGGAGGTCTTTAGTCGCCTGTCATTAACTGGAAGAAATAAATATAACCAGAGGAGGTCTTTGGTTGCCTGTCATTAACTGGAAGAAATAAATCTAACCAGAGGAGGTCTTTGGTCGCCTGTCATTAACTGGAAGAAATAAATCTAACCAGAGGAGGTCTTTGGTTGTCGGTCATTAACTGGATGAAATAAATCTAACCAGAGGAGGTCTTCGGTCGCCTGTCATTAACTGGAAGAAATAAATCTAACCAGAGGAGATCTTGAATATTCCTCAATTTATTATGGGCTTGTGTAGGGTTGCTTCATGATGAGTCAGTGTAAAACTTCATCTTGGAAATAGGAGGAACCTGTGTAGGGTTGCTTCATGATGAGTCCGTGTAAAACTTCATCTTGGAAATAGGAGGAACCTGTGTAGGGTTGCTTCATGACGAGTCCGTGTAAAACTTCATCTTGTAAATAGGAGGAACCTGTGTAGGGTTGCTTCAATTTGTCGTATAGATAAATGCCCTGACTTGTTACAAGTATTAATCTGGAACTTAAAAATGGTTGATGGTAGCCATCTATTGATTGGCCTTTCCTGAAAAAGGTAAAACGTTAGCTGTATGCAATGTCATGATGTATGAAATGCATGATGTCATGATGTTCTAAAAAATAAATGAGATTGTGTCGTATGCACTTATCATGTGTAAAATGTTAATGAATGTATTTTTTGTCTGGGAAAATAAATCCTTGACAAATGCAGGGGAGTCAATAAATCCAGGACTACTGTTAAAGAGTAGGTGTGTCTTCAAACTTTGCTTAGAATGTTTCCATCGGGGATTCATGTTTTGTTGTTTGGGGAGAACACTGCTGGGGAATATTGACTTTGTTTGAGAATACTCTGTTAGAGAGTGTTGATTTCTGCTTGGGAAAAAGTTCAGGAGTCTCAGTTGTTCGTTGCTCTACTGGGGATTCAAAGTTGAACTGATATCTGGTCAGGTCCAGGCTTCATAGTAACTTGCTGGGGATTGTAGAGTAGTTTACTAGGGAAGAGGAGTTGTGGTTATTTTGATTTGTAGTAGTTGAATAGGCAAACTCAAACTGGGGAATCCTGCCGTTTGGTTGGGGAAATAAACCCTGTTGCTGATCTGTTGGAGAGGCAACGATTTCACTGGTAGAAATCCTTGAGGATTGACTCAGTTGGGGAGAAGTTTTCAGAGATTGAAACCCTGGCTGGGGGTCACCTTATGAAAAGGAGATTGTGGGGAATTCGTCATTGCCCCTAGTAGCAGGTGTTTGTGGCACTACCATGAATTAATTGACTGTACATAACCCTTTGTTAGGATTTGCGTTCAATGCCCCAAGTGATGGAGACCTGCCCCTGGTATATTCAACATTTCTTGAGAAATTTCTTGGGATCTTGACTGGACTACCCAGGTGTGCTGGATAGTGACATGTCATGCCCCCTTGTTGATAGGAGATTTGTCA
This sequence comes from Vicia faba, assembly GCA_948472305.1. Classification (NCBI taxonomy): domain Eukaryota; kingdom Viridiplantae; phylum Streptophyta; class Magnoliopsida; order Fabales; family Fabaceae; genus Vicia; species Vicia faba. The sequence continues at coordinate 1,613,458,111 of OX451738.1, read as the reverse complement.
TTGGAAGTGTCATCCCACTTGAAGTGATTTTGTTCACTGAGAGAGCTTTCGTTTACTGGATATTCGTTGTGTGAATTTCTCCGCTGTCAAACAAATAGCCTTATGCAAACAGTGATATTCAAATAATGCAAATTTTATGTTTGTCTTGAAATTTTTGAAAATGCGTTTTAGCAAGTAAAGAAATTTTATAAGAAAAACTCAACTAAGGATTTAGAGTAAAGCTTTACAGAAGTCAGGATACCTTTTGTAACAATATGCTTTCTAACTAACCCATGCTTCAATTAGGACTTTTGAGGGGTTGTAACGTGGCTTGGTTCACGGTTTAAGAAACACAGGATAAAGGCTCAAAATGTATTTGTACCTACCCTCTCTTTGTGACATTCTTCATTCCTAAACTCAGTTAATTATGCGTTTGAACTCCAATTGAGTTTGGAATGAGGTTTTGGTGATGGTTCAGACAAGTTAAGTTTGTCGGAAGGCAATCATTTTTGCAACATTTTTTTTCATGTTGTTGAGGATTTGTAGTGACCTTTTTCTTTTGATTTGTTATCCCTAATTTTTTTCCTGACTGTTCTTGAGATTATAGTCAGCGGGATGCCCCAGTTTTCTTAAGTCTCCTTTGTAGGTTTTGACTTAGTGGGCTTTTCTTTTTGAGAGATAATGACTGCCTATTTGGTAGGGAACCATCCCTGTCTTTTGATCCCAGAGGAACATTTTTGATATCACTCGTTGTATACAAAGTGAAAGTTTGCGACTGAACGCGCATTTGAGTTAACTGAGAAACTACCCTGCCCCAGGTTTTGATTAAAGGTTTCAATTTTTTTGTGAAAAAAGGAAAAATTCTACTCCTTTGGCTCGAAGGGGTTGACTAGGGATTATCTTCCTTATAACTCCAGTGTTTAGGATTTGAAAGAACGCATGTACATCATCAGCAAAGTCTGCTCAAAAGCATATTGTATGAGATTTATGACATTATTTTCGTCATTCTCCCTCTAAAGGCTTGTAACTTTTAGCAAGAGTTGAATGTCATAAAGAGAGTAAAAAGCATAGTTTAAATGAAATGAAAATGAATGAATCAATTCAAGACAAACATATGCAATGAATTAATGAAACAAAGTTTGAAATTAGTAGATAATTGTTTGAATAACAAAAGGAATTACAACTTGAAAATTCAAATGAAACAAAAGCCTATTTGTCTGAATTTGTCACTTCAGGTGGCAAGCCTTTGAGGGACGGCAAAAGAACTCAGTCTGGCCATCTTGTGTGAACTCCAGCATTCCTCTGTCGATCAAGTCTTGGATCTTATTTTTCAAAGCCCAACAGTCATTCGTATCATGCCCAGGATTATTGGAATGGTATGCACATAATGCATTGGAATGATAGTTAGGAGCAGAGGTATTGGGATTCCGAGGAGGATCCCTTAATGTGACCATATTCAGCTTCAGCAGGTGCTGTAAGACCTGCGATATGGGAATGTCGAGTTTGGTAAACTACCTAATAGCCGGGACCTGTTTACTTTGGTTACCCTGTCCTTGTTGATGAGGTGGTTGCCGGGCTCGTGATGTGGAAGCAAATTGGGGAGGTCTTCTCTCCCTTAAACCAGCTTCTTGTCTCATGGGAGGCTGAATGATGACTTGATCCCCAATTCTAGATGTTTGCCCCATTTGGTTACATGCATCTTGATGAAGCTTGTTGATGAGGACTCTCAGCTCTTCTTGTCCTTGGGCCATATTTTGGATAAGAGCCATCTGGCCCACCAGTTGTCCCATCATCTGGACTTTCATTACGGCTATCTCGGTTTGTAGCCGCCCCAATTGGTCATCTCTGTCATCCCCAGGATTTCCCATGATCATGACCTGGTGAAGAGAGCCTTGACCTCTTCTTGTCCCTTAGATAGGTTCAAGAACATCTCTTGAAGTTGAGAATTTTGAGCCTGGATGCCCTTCACCGTTTGTTCCATATCCATCTTACTGAAATAAACAGTAGGGAGATAAGGAAGCTTGTATGGGAGAAACCTATCATGATATGATGCATGATATGTGGATGCATGTTTTCAAGGATCTCGCGGGGTTAGTAATCACTTACAATTTTGATTGGAGAACTTGGTATCGGTGGATGTCTTTCCACGAGAATTAAGCCCACCATGCCAAGTGGGTTGTAGCCCTTGACTCAAATTGTTGTACTTGATCTTTGACGGTGTTTGGTTAAAGGAAAATAAATCCTCTTGCCCCTTGATAGACGTCTGGTTCAATGTAACCCTGCATCAAAGTCCCTTGAGATCCTTGAAACGGTTATTGAAAATGCTATGGTATGGTGTTATGCAAAGTAAGGAAGTTTATATACAAATAATCATATACACACAAAGCAGACAAGTCCTTAGGTTTAGGCTTGCATGGAGTCTCATAGGTAAGTACCCTATTGAAGTTTAGTTGGCTCAAACCTGTCCTAGTAATAGTAACCGGGTTCTAAGGAGCTCAATATCACTGGTTTGTTTCCTTGGGCATTGTTTCAGTGCAAGTCTCTTTAATGGCGACCGAAATATCCCAAAAAACCAAACCTCAATGAGTGTGGTATCGAGTATCTACCAACTTCGGACTGCACCAAAGCCGGTCATCTCACTATGTCCTAAAGGCCAAGTTGGTCAAGTAAAGGTTCTAAAATTTCATTAGTGCTTTATGATATCACTCAGCGGCCACATATTCTCCTTGACTACTCAAGGGATACCGGTACCCACAAATATGTTGCACTAATGTAGCTATTTCTTAGACCGTGTCGGTATACCCCACACAGTTTCCACAACATATTTCTACTTACCTATAAGGTATCCCAAATCTGGGTAGAGGATTTAAACCCAAACAAAGAATCATAATGTAAAGCATACAAGTCAAACAATGAAAGCAAGTAAATGTGATCTAGCCCTAAGGTAACCCCACTTTTAGAATAATCCCCAGCAGAGTCGCCAGTTCTATAACACGGTGGGAGAATTGACTTGGTTGTTTTGTGTTTGATCGAAAATTTTGTGGTTAGCAAGAGTCGCCACCGACTTTTCTTTTATCCAAAAGGAAAGGCTGAAAAGAACAGGAAAGACCTTTGAGATGTTTTCTTGAGTTCGGGGGGGGGGGGGGGGTAGATTATGAAAAGGGAAGGTATTATCACCCTTTTCATCCATGGTTTTCCATGGGCTCTTAGTTACTTGCTAGATCACTTACTTTTGTTTGAAAATGTGCTTTGTGTGGTTTTTTGAAATTATTTTGTAAAAGTGCCATCGTTTAGGCAAACTTTGTAATGATTCTCGTTCATAAGAATGTATACAAAGTGTTTGATCTTTTGAAAATGTTTTCAAGTTTGAAAGATGTTGTTGAAAGTGTTGGTGTTTGTTTTGAAAATAGCAAGGACGTTTTCGTTTTGAAATTAAGCAAGTAACTAGGAACATTCTACCTACTCAAAAGTATTTTATATTCATTTCCTCTTTCCTTTGACATTGTTATCTTACCATTGATTTGGTAAGTAACCTTATCTTTGGATGTAAAATGGACGGACGTGGGTCATCATATAACCATGATTAGAAATGTTGCAAGATATCTTAGCATTTCCTTTAGGGACTAAGATCATTTTGAAAGGCAACATGGATAGCGTCATCAAGGGACTATGATATTGTATTTTGCTTCTTTTTGCTAAGATACCGCACATGCATAATATGGCCATTTTTGTAAGGCAACAAAGTGGATTTATCCTAGGGGTGTATGTGTATGTGTGCAAGTGTATTGATTTACATGCTTGATTTGTCTTGATTAGGGTTTTCTATTTGTCGATTTCATGTCATGTCATACACACCCTAATTATTAACAATATATAAAAGCAATAAAAGTGCGGAAAAGTAAAGTCCTACACGATTACATAATTAAGGGGATGGGGGTACAAATTTATGAATGGGGATTGCAAGAAATTAAAGTCCTAATTATATATTACAACCATATTGAAATAATGTACAAGAATTGAAATGGATTTCTCTTGTTTTTGTTGAGAAATAAGTTTACTTAAGAAAATATTTTGATCTTATTTTATTCTAAAAGAAATAAAATAAAACATGTGAACATGAATTTTTTTTTGGTGTTTTTGGTTATTTAAAAGCTAAAATAAAATAAATAAGAGAAAAGGGAGTCAGAATCAGCATGTTGCTAAAGCGAGAAGGAACAAAAGTTCCGACTCTGATACACTGCAAAAGAGAAAATTTTAGTGAGAAAGTGGAGGGTCAGAAGTTCTGGGCCTGGGTACACCAAGTTCTGAGGTTGAGGGGCTCAGAGGCTATAGCGTAGATGGGAACCTATAAGTTTATGTATCTCTGGAAAGTCAGGGGTTCTGATTGTTTGAGAGGGTGAAGTGATTATGCTGTTAGGTGAGGATATCTAGAAGTTCTGATTTAGGAGTATCGTCTGACAGATAGATGGGTGAAAATGTCAATAGATAAACCCAAAAAGATGCTTCTAGGGCTAGAACCCAGGACCCTTAGCACTAATGTCTTATGCACACGCTTTCTACCACTGGGGTGGCTGTACATCCGGTATTAGAAGCAAAAGCATAAGCATGTATCACAAAGTAAACTCTAATGATGAACTCCAATTCTTTCTTCATGCTAATCAGAACATCTGTAACTTAGTTAAATCTCAACAGAACAGAAAACACAAACATAACAATTATGGAAGTTTTTCTATCATGGTTTCAGAAGTATAAAAAATTTCAAGACTGTAAATCAGAAACAAGCATGTATCTGCTAGTCCTAGTTTCCTTAAGAAGTTCTGAACTGATGTTCTTCCTATTTAGGCAGACAAATACATGAAACCTCAGAATATGTGCAGCATCAGAATCAGAATGTCTACATTATATTTTGAACATGCAAGTCTAATAATGCTTAGGTGATATGATGAGGGTTAGTAGAAGCTTACCTTGCAACTGGAAAATGTCCTATGAGCTAGAGCCTAATTCTGACTGCTTGTAATATTCTGAGTAGATTTCTCATATATTCAGCAGGCTAGTACAACCTTTAGCTTAGGTTATGAATGGTGAATGGATAGTTTGGTCAAGAAACACTTGAGGGAAATTGGAGTTTGAATGCAAGAATAAAAACTAGTAGGTTTTGTATTTGTTTTTTCAGTTTCGGATTTCTAGATATTTTAGCAAGGTTTCAAAGCTTTTCCTTTTAATTTTTTCTGACGGACCCCTTCACAGTTGCAGATGAAGTTCAATTTATAGGCAAGAACTTTATAGCTTAAAGAAGTCAAAAGTAAAAACATCATGCTAGCGTGCTAGCTTATTCTTGAAGAAAGTTAAACAAGTATGGTGGTTAGCAGATTTTAGCCGTGCCTAAGCTGGATTTGGAAGCATGAATTAAGGAAATGTACCCTCAGAGGCAAAAGGAAAGCATGGGCCCAACATAAACTTGTACAAAAGTTTGCTTTTCAAGGACAACAATGGTACTTCTACCTCACACGTGGGGAAATCCTTTGGATAAAAACTCAAAAGTGGCTGTGAGCATTAAATGATGATGAGATTTATCAAACAAGAAATCCTACGTTAGGAGATTGTGCATCATAGCCTAAGTCTAGGTCAGAAGTTCAGCATCAGCACAACTTAGAACCAATATCCAACTTCTGATCCCTGAGTCCCCTTGCTCCAACATGTTCTGAGAGAGTACTCAGACTTTCCCAAAAGCTTGTAACACGCTTTGTAAATCCTATTTGAATTGCTCTTGCAACTTCTGACTGGACGTTCGTGAAACCTGGCCCAAAAGTTCTAACCAAAACCAGTCTTGAAAATTTCCAGAATTTGCTGAGTGCTTCAGTTTCATGGACGTGTCTTTTAACATTTATAACTTGAAATTCCAGAATTTCCAGGAGAAGTTCTATTCTGAAATATTTTAGGTCTTATTGAGATCTAAAACTCTCGTGTTAGAAGTTCTTCCAGAATCAGCTTGCATCATGGTGATAATCTGATCAGAAGTTCTGAGCTTGTCATATTTCTTAAACACTTAGAATAATTCTAAGTATTTTAGAATTTTGACTTTTGGATTTCTTGATGAAACAAATTCATATTTCAACATGTCTTGATTAAATATGATTCTTGAAATTTGATTTTTAATCAAAAGTCAAAGTTTGACTTTTCAGTATGCAAATGACCATTTTTACCTTGTGAATGACTTTCTCGGAAAATTTGTAATTCAAGGCTTGGATGTGGATGGAAGAAAACCTGAGGGCCCAGGGTGATCCTTTAAGAAATGAGAGGGAAACTTTTAGGGTACAACAATATGCTTGGACAGGGTTAGATGCATCATAGCAGGACTATTTTGTAGCAGTTTTAGAGTGGAGTGATAGCTTGGTGCAGGGATAGCTTTGTACAGGACATCATACTATCTTTTAATATGGTTTTGAGCTAGTAGCAGCAGGCTTTGGACTTGGAAGCATATCTCTTTTTGGGACTTTTCTGGACAACAGCATTTGTAGCATGATACAAGTCTGGTTTTGTGGACAGATTTATGCAGCTTGTAACAAAGACAAAGCATATCATAGTGGAAAAGTTTAAAGATTGAGTCAAAGGGAAAAGTTCAAACAATACAAATTTTAGGATTTGTAACTTGCAATTTTTAACTTAAAAATGCAGCCTTGTTGTTTACTTGAAAGTAATGAAATTAACATGTATAGAAAATACTTAGAAACATTTCCAAGTCTTGCAAAGTTTGATTTTTTGACTTTCTTTATTTCTTGATGATTAAATTTCCTATTTTGAATGTCTTGATGAAATGTGATCTTTGAAACTCAAATTTGATCAAAAAGTCAAAGTTTGACTTTTCAGTGTACAATTGACTTTTTCATCGATTAACCAAATTTCTTCTAACAATCCTCTGATCTCGGGAGATGAGTTGAAATATGTGATTAAGTCAAAATGATTTACTTAAACACTTGAGATCATGTCTTGAACCAATAAGTCATGTACTGGGTCAAAAGTCAAAGATTGGTCACTCTCAATCAAAACCCTAATTTGGAGTCTCCGTGTTTCGGAGATGATTTGGTCTGATCAAGTCCTTGAGAATCCTTGAGCATTAGAGATCCTTTGTGAGGAATGTCTTGAAAAAGAGAGGGAAAATTTTGGGGTACAACAGCTGCCCCTGTTCAATCTTCTTAAATCTGAAGAGTTAGATTGGCGGGTCCACCATTCACGACTTGAAGGTGGAAGGTGATTGAACACTAGAGTGCCTAGAAATTTGCACCTGAAGATGTGTTAGTTGATTGTGTCGGGAATGGGCTTAAAGATGCCATTTGGAGAGGTGATAAATAATTTGTCAGAGATGGGCTTACAAATGCCATCCAGAGTGATATAAGAGGTCTGTTATTTGGCGACTTTACTGGGGAAATAATCTTAACCAGAAGAGGTCTGTTGATTTCCTGTCATTAACTGGAAGAAGTAAATCTACCTAGAAGAGGCCTATTGTTCGCCTGTCTTTAACTGGAAGAAGTAAATCTAACCAGAAGAGGTCTTTGTTTGATTGTTTGACTTTTCCTGCAAGGAAGAGGGTTAGTTGCATGCAGATGTATGCATGGCACAATGATGTTCTCAAAATAAATGAGATTTTGTTGTATGCATTTGTCATGTATGTAATATGATATATGAATGTGAAATATTGTTGAGTTTTATCTTTGTCTTGGAAAATAAATCCTTGACAAATGCTGCGGAGCTTTGGAAAGTTAAATCCTGGACTGCTGTTGGGGATGAAGAGTATGCACATCTTCAAAACTTGTTTAGAATGTTTCCGCTGGGTATTCTTGTTTTTTTTGTTTGAGGAGAAATCCACTGGAGAACATTGATTTTGGCTCTTTGCTTGAAGAAACTCTGTGGGGAGTGTTGATTTCTGCTTGGGGAATAGAGTTCAGGAGCTTTAGTTGTCCATTAATCTACTGGGGAGTTATATTTGACTGGGGAGAACGAAAGTTCACTGTTATCTGGTCGAAATCTAGGCTTCATAGAAACTTTCGACTTGCTAGGGGTAATAAAGTTAACTGTTATCTGGTCGTATTCCAGGCTTCACAGCAACTTACTGAGGAAGATAAAATTAACTGTTATCTGGTCGGGTTCCAGGCTTTGCATAAAATTACTTGGAATAATGAATTTTAACTGCTATCTGGTCAGATTCTAGGCTTCACAACAATTTACTCGGGAGTATGAAGTTAACTGTTATCTGGTCGGATTCCAGGCTTCATAATAAATTATATGAAATTGTTATTTGGCCAGATTCCAGGATTTGCAGTAATTAATGAAGTTAAACTGTTATCTGGTCGGTTTCCAGGCTTCGTAGTAACTTACTTAACTATTATCTGATAGGATTCCAGGCTTCACAAAAAACTTCTGAGAGAATGAAGTTAATTATTATCTGGTCGGATTCCAGGCTTCGTAACAACTTGTTTGAAAGGATAAAGTTAACTATTATCTAGTCAGATTCCAAGCGTTACAGTAACTTATGACATAGATGAAGTTAATTGCTATCTGGCGGGATTCCGGGCTTCACAACCACTTACTTAAGTAAACTGTTATCTGGTTGGATTCCAAGCTTTGCAGTAACTTTCTAATATAAATGAAGTTAATTGCTATCTGGTCGGATTCCAGACTTTGCAACCACTTACTGAAGTTAACTGTTATCTGGTCGGATTCCATGCTTTGCAGTAACTTTCTGAGATAAATGAAGTTAATTGCTATCTGAACAAATTCCAGGCTTCGCAACCACTTACTGAAGTTAACTGTTATCTGGTCGGATTCCAGGCTTTGCAGTAACTTTTTGAGATAGATGAAGTTAATTTCTATCTGGTCGAATTCCAGGCTTCACAACCACTTACTGAAGTTAACTGTTATCTGGTCGGATTCCAGGCTTTGCAGTAACTTGCTTGAGGTAGTAACGACTCCATTGGGGATTGTATGGACTCTATCAGGGATTAAGGGGTTTTGTCTATTGATGTGTGATAGTCTGAGAGGCCGACTCAAGCTGGGGAATTTTTAGCTTTTTGGGGAAATACACCATGTTGAAGAGAATATTTTGACGACCTTATGGGGAAGGGACTTCTTTAGGTAGAACTCCACAAGGCTTCTTTCTAAGACCAACTCAGTTGGGGAGTAGGTTTTTGAGAGACTGGAACTCTGGCTGGGGATTGCATGGATCCGTCTCTGTGGGGATAATCTTATTGAAGTATCTCTGTGGGGATATCCAAAATCCTTAAGGAGACGTTTGTTACTATTTTTATGTATACATTTGTTAACAGTTTAATCATGTTCATATGCATATGTTCATTTAATTTTAGTTATTGGACACTTTTGCACTCAAAACAGAAAAAAAAAGTTTGCACTTCAAAGTATTTTTGTATTGATGTTTGCCTATAAACAGGCGTTTTTGTACAAGGAGACATAGATCCCAGTAAGAGGAAATCGTCGAAAGAATGAAAATAATACAAAGTGAAAACACAGATAATAGCCATGTGGAAGTGATCTCATTGGGTTCCAAATCCGCTATTTCCCCTATGTCTTCGAACATCATCTCTTACCATTGAAAGAAGTCGATTGAATTGATCTTGGACCATTGAACTTGGACCTTGGTAATAAAGCTGGCTGCAAAGATCCAACGGGACATAGTCGTACGCTTTAATCCCTAACTTTTTCCTGGACCGCCCTTTCGGGTTTTCATTCCACCAGGATACCCATTTTTACCCAAGCCACCCTTTCAGGTTTTCAACTTACCGGGTGTACAATCTTTTGTATATAACCCTAACTTTTTCTTGAACCCTTTTGGTTCGCCGGGATGCCCTTATTTTTTCCTAGGTACGTCAACCTAGCGGGTCATTCTTTATGCGTAGTATTTTTTTGACTATGTCTGTGTTCATAGGATGCGGGAAATATTTGCCGTCCATAGTAGTCAGCATCATGGAACCTCCAGAGAATACTTTCTTGCTAACGAATGGCCCTTCGTAAGTGGAAGTCCATTTTCCCCCGGGATCGCCTTATGGAAGAATGATGCACTTTATTACAAAGTCTCCAGTCTGATACACTCGAGGCTTGATCTTCTTATTGAAAGCTTAGATCATACGCTTTTGATACATTTGGCCACGATAAACAGTGGCCAGTCTCTTCTCATCAATAAAATTCAACTGATCCAACCTAGTCTGAATCCATTCATCTTCGCCTAGGTCTGCTTCTTTCATAATCCTTAGGGAAGGAATCTGAACTTTGACAGGTAGGACAACTTCGATGCCATAGACCAAAGAGAAAGGAGTTGCCCCCGTTGATGTTCGTGCCAAAGTATGATAGCCATGAAGAGAAAACGGTATCATCTCATGCCAGTCTTTGAAGGTTAATACCATCTTTTACACAATCTTCTTGATATTTTTATTGGCAGCTTCCACTGCTCCATTCATCTTACGTCTGTATGGAGAAGAATTGTGATCCTTGATTTTGAACTGAGTGTAAAGTTCCGTAATCATAGCATTGTTGAGATTGGTTCCATTGTCAGTGATGATCCTTTAAGGGATACCATAACGGTAGATGATGTTATGCTTGATAAACCGGGCTACAACGTTATTTGTAACTGAGGCATATGAGGTAGCTTCGACCCATTTAGTGAAGTAGTCAATAGCAACAAGGACGAAATGGTGTCCATTAGAAGCAGTGGGCTTGATTTTTCCAATCACGTCAATTGCCCACATTGCAAAAGGCCACGGAGAAGTCATGACATTTAGAGGTATTGGAGGTACATGAACCTTATCGGCATAAATCTGATACTTATGGCAAGTCCTCGAGTGATGGTGACAATCAATTTCCATTATCGATCAATAGTAACCAACCCTTAGAATCTTCATGGCATAGTGTGTCCACTAGAGTGAGTCCCAAAGATACCATCATACATATCTTCCATGATCTTCTCTGCCTCCTTCTTATCCACACACCAGAGTAAAGTAGAATCATGGTTGCATTTGTACATGATTCCATTGCTTAGGAAGAATTTGGCTGAAAATCTTTGCAAAAATTTATTATCAATGATGGAAGCTCCTTCGGGATACTCTTGTGCTTCAAGATATCTCTTCACCTCATGGTACCATGGCTTCTCTTCGTCAGTGTCAAGCTCATAACAGTGTACATGTTCGTCAAATCTTTAGTTTGTAATTCTAGGAGCCTCGTTGTCCCAATTGACCCTGAACATAGATGACATTGTTGCTAGGGCATCTGCCAACTGATTTTCTTCTCTTGGGAAGTGTTCAAAAGTAACCTCCTCAAAGTATTGGGTCAAGTTCAACACAAGATCTTTGTAAGGAATCAAATTAGGATGTTTGGTGACCCACTCTCCCTTAACTTGACTGATTACTAGGGCTGAATCTCCGAATACATCTAAGAACTTGATTCTTAGGTCGATAACAACTTTTAGACCCAAGATGCATGCCTCATACTCAACCATGTTGTTCATACAGTCAAAGCACAATCCAACGGTGAAAGGTGTATGGCAACCTTCATGAGAAATAATCACAACACCAATTCCATTACCCAAAAACATTGGAAACCCCATCAAAATCCATAGTCCATCGGGATCCTTGTTCAGGTCCGTCATACAGTCTAGGCTTTTCGTAGTCAGTTACTAGCATGATATTCTCATCCGGGAATTCAAAGTTCATAAATTGGTAATCATTAATAGCTTGATGTTCCAAATAATCCGCCAACACACTTCCTTTGATTTCTTTCTGTGTAGTGTACTGGATATCATATTCGGTCAGGATCATTTGCCATCTAGCTATTTGTCCGGAGAGAGCTGGCTTCTCGAAGATATACTTGATAGGGTCCATTTTAGAAATCAACAAAGTGGTGTGAGTCAACATATACTATCTTAGCCGGTGAGCAGCCCATGCCAAAGACCAACAATTTTTATCGAGCAATGAATATCTGGTTTCACAGTTGGTAAACTTTTTGCTAAGGTAGTATATTGCATGCTCTTTTCGGCCAGACTCGCCATGTTGGCCCAACACGCATCCGATTGAATTCTCTAATACAACCAAGTACATAATCAGAGGTCTTACTTCAACTAGAGGCATCATAATGGGAGGTTCTTGTAAATATTCCTTGATCTTGTCAAAGGCTGCTTGGCAATCGCCATTCCATCTGACTACTTGATCTTTCTTCAAGAGTTTGAAGATTGGCTCACAAGTAGCAGTTAGGTGAGATATGAATCGAGCAATATAGTTGAGTCGACCTAAGAAACCCCTGACCTCCTTCTCAGTATAGGGAGCTGACATTTCTTGTATGGCATTGACTTTTGTAGGGTCGACCTCAATACCTTTTCCACTGACGACAAACCCTAAGAGTTTTCCAGATCTTACCCCGAAGGTGCATTTGTTGGGATTCAACCTTAGCTTGTATTTTTCAACCTTTTGAATAGCTTGTATAAATGATTCAGGTGTTGTTCCTCAGTTTGCGACCTTGCAATCATATCATCAACGTAGACTTCTATCTCATGATGGATCATGTCATGGAATAGGGCTACCATAACTCGTTGATAGGTTTCCCCTACATTCTTTAAACCGAAAGGCATGACTTTGTAACAAAAGGTGCCCCATTGTGTAAAAAAGGTGGTCTTATCCATATCCTCGGGAGCCATCTTAATTTGATTGTAGCCGGAGAAGCCATCCATGAAAGAGAAGACTTTGTGTTAAGCTATATTGTCAACCAAGACGTCAATGTGCGGTAGTGGGAAATCATCCTTGGGGCTTGCCCTATTAAAATCTCTATAGTCTATGAACATACGGACCTTTCCATCTTTCTTTGGTGCAGCGACCATATTCGCCACCTGTTGTACCCCAAAATTTTCCCTCTCATGTTTTCCAAGATTTTCTCTTACATGGGTGATTACAAACACTTGCTTAAAGAAAATAAGAATTTTGAAGATAAAAAAGGTATCTTCGATTGAAATTTAAACAAGGTATCTTCGATTGGAATTGAACCAAGGTGTCTTCAATTGGCATTGGGACAACGTGTCTTCGATTGGCATCTGAGAAGGCTGTCCTTCAATTTGTATCTGGACAAGGAGCTTCGATCGGGTGTCCAAAATCCTTTGACACAAACTTAATTCACAAGACTTCGACTGAGCATTGGCTGTTTCATGCCTGATTCGATTGACAAGGAAATGACTTTCCCTGTGCGTGCCTTCAGCACACAAGGCTAAGACTTCTTCATATTTGCCTTCAATCCACTAGGAAATGGCCTCTTTTATGCTTACTTTGGCCTCCCTCATGCTAGAATCCAAAAGGCATTGGCTTCCTTTGTGCTAGTTTCTACTGGGCCATGGCTCCCTCTAAAATGGCTTGCTTCGATTCCACATCTAAAATCCTTAACATACAATTTTCCACCTTTCGACATCTAGTAAGGCCTATTCGAAGGACACACCAATGATGCCTTCGAAGGAAATGCATTTGGTCCAGTCGAAAGACATACAATGGTTGGAAACAATTTTTGCTTGCTGGCCAATATCTTGCATACTGCCAGGCCCAAGCCTCTTGCAGAATCACATTCATGACAAAAGAAGTTTCGAATGGCCAGAAAAGAGCTTTCGATTGGGTTAGTTGAAGAGTTTTAGATCCAGCTACTAAGGCAAATAGTGGCTCAATCGAAGGCCATAATGCTGAGGCATGGGGAAATTCGAAGGAAGGTGAAGAGGCTTCTATAAAAGCCTTCGATTGATAAAGAGCTGAAGCAACATTCGACCAGTCAAAAAGGAAGATTTGATGCTTCGATTGGTTTGAATTGAAGGAAAGGAAACCAAAGAAAGTAACGCTTAGGGGATGATCGAAGACACTCTGGTGAAGAAAATTATGAGCAATTTGAATTCGTACAAGGAGCCAATTATCACCTGTCCAGGTTCATTCCCAATTCCAAAATGGCAGGAAAATTCTCTAAATGGAAATCTTTAAATTGGTCTCATTTTATTTTCAAAGCCATGTTTAATGGCTAGTCTTTAAGGACATGTTTCTTTCCCCATTTTCTTGTCTCCTCCCACTCCTATAAATACAAGACACCAACACAAGCCAAAGGACAAAGACTACTTACACACGCACACAGACCTATGCCTACATACTGCCTCATACACACACATATTTCCTATCAAAAGAATAAGCACACACTGCCTCAGAAAACATATAAAAAATTCTAACCATTTTTGCAAGCACCCTCAGTATAAATGAATACTATATTTGTGCTCCTGAGACTCCCTAGAGTCTACTCCAAGCCAGTCCACACAAAATCGAAGTGTCTCATCCTTGGTAAACTTTCAAATTCATATTCATGTTTTCATGGTGTATTAATGTATTCCAGTGTTTGATTTATGCCCAGGGCATCATATAGCACAACATTCACATGGAACATACAAAGATATAGGGCATGGTCCATGCTCTTCATTGAAACTCAAGAAACCATGGGTTTTAAGGGAAAAAACCCAGATTCGAACTCAAAGGAGTCGAATTAAGGGGAGGTCGAATTAGGAAAAAGACCTGGGTTCACACACATGCCATGCTTTTGTTTTGTTGACACTTTTTCTTGCAGATTTCAGTGCCTTCCTCCATAGGCAATTCATCAGACGCCTCCAACAAAATTCTTTGCTGGATCGAAGGCCGCATATATTCACAAGGATTGAAGGCCATCCTTCACAGGATCGAAGGCTATCCTTCACATGGATCGAAGGCCACATGTCTTCACAGGATCGAAGGCCATCCTTCATTAGGATCAAAGGCCATCATTTTTCTTTGATCGAAGGATTCTTCTTCTTGCATTTATTTTTATTTTTATTTTTACTCACTTTTTTTAAAATAAAAAATCAAATAAAATCACAAAAAATATTAGGTTAGTATTTTTTTCTAATTAAGTTAATTAAATAAATAAAATTTTAACCTTTTCTTTAGATTAAAATTAAGTAGACTTAGGCTTTGTTTTCTTTCATAAACAAAAACAACCAAAATATTTTCTTTTCCTTAGGATTCTTAGATGTTATTTTCAATTCGCGTACATTTATTTTCGAACTTTTCATATTATTGTAACTAATCATGGGTTGTAATAGAATTAACTAGGATGTTACTTTACCGCTTTCTTTATTTTCCCCCATTTTTTGAACATGTAAGTACCCCCTCCCCGAAGCATTGTAATAGCGTAGGATTTACGATTCCCGCACTTTAATTTCTGCAAAATATTAACTGTTAATAACTAGACTTGTATGGAAAGACTGAAAACAAAGCGCTAGCAAACCTAATAACAAAGATAAATGAACTGAATTGAATCACTTGCAGATGTACACCTCTAGGGTACTCCCACTTTGGTTGCCTTTGGAAAATAGTCACAACTCTCGAAACGTGAGAGGTTTTAGTGGCTATCCTATGGTTCGAAAAGATCATAAGTCCCTCGATGACCCTCTCGATGTTGCCTCGGTAAAAATATGATCTTAGAACCCTAGGATAGTTACTAAAACTTCTTGCCAAGTTGCCTTTGTGACTATAAAAACGTCCCTTCGAATGTCCCTCAAACATCCAACGATAGGGCTACCTACTCACTAATAGTAGGATAGAACTATCTAAAGGATAGGAGGAAAAGAACAAACCTGTTCGAGTATAAGTGGATAGTTCGTAGATGCTTGCTAAAAAAAAACAAAACAAAACTTTCACACTTACACAAAACATTTCAAAAACACTTTTAAAAAACACTTTGTCAACACTCTTGAGGACTGATACTAGAGTTATCATAAAGCGAATCGCCGCACTAAGGCATTTTCAAATACTTTTCAAAAACACATAAAAATCACAAGGTATTTCAAAATGAACTAAGCATCTAAGAGCCCGTAGAAAACTACGGAAGGAAAGGGTGCTAACATCTTTCCTTTCCATAATCTACCCCCCTTACTCAGAAAATTCTCGAAAAGGTCTTTTTCTATTCTTTTCACCCCTTCCTTAATTTGGATAAAAGAAAAGTTGGTGGCGACTCTTGCTTACCGCAACATTTGCGAACACAAATACAAAACCAGTATAAACAGTCGGTTCTGCCACCATATCACAGAACTGGCGACTCTACTGGGGAACATTGAAACTTATAAAGTGGGGTTACCTTAGAGTTAGATCATTTTAAAATTTGCTTTACATTGTGTAATTTGTATGCTTTACTTTTGAGGGTTTGTTTGGGTTGTTACTAAAATATCCTACACGCGAATCTGGGGCACCTTTTTTTTAGGTAAGTAGCAATAAATCATGGAAGCTGTACGACATAGACCGATATAGACAAAGTGATGGCTATGTTAGCGTGATACTCTGGCTTGTACTAATGTTCCTTGAGTTAGTCAAGGATAACATTAGGCTTCCTTATAGTGTCATTAAGCGCTAACTGACCTTTAGAACCTTTAATTGACTCATCCTAAGCCATTAGAAAGTAGTGAGATGGCCGACTTTGGTTCCGACTGAAGATTGGTTGATACTCGATACTACAATCATTGAGAGTAGACTTTTGGGATATTCTGGCCGCAATACTTCAGTGCTTGAGCTAGAACAATGCCTAAAATAAAGGTAAATGATATGAGACTCCTTAGAACCCAGTTACTATTAATAGGACATGTTGAGCTGACTGATGGGTTTAATCTGTAACGTATAGCCTAAATGTAGTGCTGCAAGTGTACAGCCTATCGAAGTAATATATAAGATTATCGAACCACAGAGACCAATTGTCAATCTATCAACTCTATTGCTAAAGTGCTTATCTAAGGTGAACAAGAATATTGATGTGAGTGCAGTGCACAAAGTAAATGAGCGAGGTAAATAACAGTTTAAAAGACAGGTTGGAATGTAAATCATGTAATCAGATATTGGTCCGGTCATGCGTAGATGAGACTACTTATGGGGCAGTATTTTCTATTGATAGCAAAGAATCGATTTAACGGGAACTTGTAGCTTTTGACTACTAAGAACCGAGTTTACTCTTTAAATTAAATTCCTTTATTGTCACATATAAAGGGTGCCTTCTGCGTTAAAGAGGTAAACCTATTTTTAAGAAATTGATAGTTTTGACTTAACAGAAAAGTGATTTTACTTGGAAAGATTAACTTAAAGAGACTTTTGGCTTTTGACCAAGAGTCAGATTTCAAACCTACAAACGCGTCCGAAAATAGTTTCAAAATCGTTTTCTAAAAAGGTCAATGATTCCTATTTAACCAATCAACGGCTTTCGCTCTTTTTGTTTGGTTAAATAATAATCAAGTCGTATCATTAGTTTGGACGGCTTTCGATCTTACCCAATAAACATTTAAACATAATTGACTTAAGTTAGAAGCAAAACATCCCCAGAGTATTTTCACTAGTATGATAATTGGAACACGACCATGATGACAATCATTACACCCAAACCTTTATAGTTTAGCCAGACATAATAAGTGCGAGTCTATAAAACGTGTAGACTATGGTAAAAGCATTTAAAGTCTATAAAACGTGTAGACTATGGTAAGAGCATTTAAAGTCTATAAAACGTGTAGACTATGGTAAGAGCATTTAAAGTCTATAAAACGTGTAGACTATGGTAAGAGCATTTAAAGTCTATAAAACGTGTAGACTATGGTAAGAGCATTTAAAGTCTATAAAATGTGTAGACTATGGTAAGAGCAATTATAAGTAAAGAAATGCAATAAAATAGAACCTTGCTCCAGTCGGAGACTTGAATCTGATACAAATCTACGGAATGGTAAGGCTGGTATGATGAACTTCAACCAAAGTGCTCCAAGACTCGATTACAACTCAATCTACACCGCAATAACTCCCCGATGTGAAGAGATTATCACTTTACAGAAACTGATAGTATATGGCTTAAGATTGTACTAAGCTTGGATGAAACTAAAGAATGAAAATCGAAAACTATTTATAGAGGATCCTTGAGATGCGTAAAGACCAGCATGCCCCTTAACTTCTTTTGAGCGGGAAGCTTTTTGTGAAGGCCGCGGGCGCGGTGGGGGTGGCCGCGGGCGCGGTGGCTGGAACTGCCACATCATGGGAACGTGGCAGTTGATCTCTGGGTGAAAGTGGGCCACGTCATCGCGTTCCCTGTAGCCAGCGCGGCGCTGAATGCCATAAGTGCAGAATATCTTGAAAAACCCTAAATTCTTGGCGTTTTGGCTCGTTTCTTCACAGAAGGCTCTGAAATGACAAGAATCCTGAAAACAAAGGAAAAAGGAACATAATACGGGAAAACGATAATAAAAACTAAGGAAAACATGTGATATTTGAGTCAGAAACATAGTGCGATTTAGTGCGATCACTGACTGAAACTTCAAGAGGGTACTCTTCTTTAAAACTCATGCAAGCCTTTAAACCTAAGGTCTCTGTGTGACTTGTTTGTGTTTGATATACTTGTGATTTTAAAGTATAATCACAACCTCATAAACATCATAAAATTTCATGTACACTAACCATTTCAAGGGTCTATGGATTTATCTCTCCTTTGTTTTGTAGGTTATGGATTCAGTTCGCAGAAAAACCATCCGAATCAATTTTGTAGAGATTCCTCCCAAACTCAAAGAAATGGTCTTAAAAGTTCCTGAGATCTCATCATTCAACAAGAGATATGGTCACTTACTCAGTTTGGTCACTGCCGGTTTTGACGAGGGTTTGATGAGTGTCTTATTCTAGTTCTTAGACCCTAAACACCATTGCTTCACATTTCCAGACTATCAGTTGGTGCCTACGCTGAAATAATTCTCCAAAATACTTGGTTTGCCTATGTTTAAGAAGATATCCTTTACCGGTTTAGAACAAGATCCAACTGCTGAAGATGTTGCCATAGCTTTGCACTTGAAGCCGTCTGACATTGAGTCCAACTGGGAAAAAAGGAGTGGAGTTAAGGGACTCCTTACAAGTTTTCTGATGAAGAAAGCTCAGGTATTTCTAAACGCTATGATTTACCATGCCTTTGAAGATGTTTTAGCTCTTTTGATCTATGGGTTGGTTCTGTTCCCCAATTCAGACTAGTTTATAGATGTCAGTGCCATCAACATCTTCCTTGCTCACAATCCAGTTCCTACATTGCTCGGGGATATTCTGCATTCACTCCATACCCGTACCATGAAGAAGCGAGGGACTCTTATGTGTTGTATACCTCTACTTTATAGGTGGTTTATTTCTTACCTTCCTTGGTCAGTAATGAAGAATGAGCTAGGTTTAAGGTGGAACCAAAGATTAATGTCTCTTTCTCACTCTGACATCTATTGGTGCCCTCGCTCTCAAGAAGACATCTCTTTTATTGATCACTACGGAGAATTTCCCAATGTTCCACTCCTTGGCATTAAAGGAGGCATCACCTACAACCCCTCTTTAGCGTTACGTCAGTTCGGTTACACCCGAAGAGATGGTCCTCATGATATGCTCATTTCAGGGTATTGTATTAGACTATTCAAATGATCTGCAAGGTTATCATCATAGGTTCATCCGCGCTTAGGGAATGATTAAAAATACGGATAGTAAGACTTTAGGACACAAGAACTCCATCCCTATGGAGCCTTACCTCAAATGGGTGCAAGCTCATTCTCAAAGTCTTATAATGCCATATGATTCTATCCTACTAGTGATCTCAGAGCCTATTGTTCAAGGGGTCGAGTCTCATATAATTCTTCATCCTGATATGTTAACAAACTTCAAAGAATTGCAAAAGTCTTGGATACAACTCAAAGAAGAACGAGATACCTTTGAGTCCCAATTCTATGCCAGTGAGAAAAATGTGTTGGAACTGACAAAGCAACTTCACGAAGAGCAGAATCTCAATGCCTACATCAACACCAAAAGGAAGCGTCCTTAGGATACTTAGGAATCTTAGAAGTTTATTATTTGTTATTCCTTTGTAAACTTTGATTTCATTTGAACTTGCTAATAAAAAGTCTTTGTTTCTGTTTTGGTTAAAAGAGTTTTAATCCTATGAGGCCTTTGAAAACATTGCATAAACATATCATGCATTTCATTGCATAAAAAGGTATTTCAAGACACGTTTCTTATCTTTTCACTGTTTATTTCAGCAAAAGAAATGGCTCTTGAACAAACAGTGAAAGACCTCCAAGCTCAGAACGCTCAGTTTCAGCAAATGTTCCTGGCTCTGGCTAAGGGACAAGAAGATCTGAAAGCTCTGATCATCAAAGAGAAGACCAAGAAGCCAAAGAAACTGGCTGGTGTCTTGAACATGGGAAGAAGGTTCAGGGGTCCAGCCAAGCGAGCTCTAGATTTCACAACCACGTCGGATGAAGGGGACAATTAAGAAGAAAAACCCAAGGAGGGAGACAATAACCCAGGGTCAGAGGAAGATGAAGCTGAATACTCTGAGGAGTAGTATCTTCCTGCTGATGATAAATAAAAATAGCTGGAGGATCGCCTCAATGCTATGGAGATCCAGAGGGTACCCGAGCGAGATTTTGAAGAGCTAGGACTGGTCTCAGGGGTGGTCATCCCGCATAAATTCAAGGTTCCTGTATTTGCTAAGTATGATGGTGCCTCCAATCCTAAGTTGCACTTAAGGTCATATGTCAGGAAGATTCAACCCCACACTACTGATAAGGATCTGTGGATACATTTATTCCAAAAAGTTTGTCAGGGACTCAGCTGGAATGGTTCTATCAGTTGGAAAGAACCAACGTTCGTAATTGGGAAGATCTGGCTACTGCTTTCTACAAGCAGTACCAATACAACGCTGACCTCTCCCCAACTCGTACACAATTGCAAAGTATGTCTATGGGTTCCGGCGAAGGTTTTAAAGATTATGCCCAAAAGTGGAGAGACCTTGCGGGAAGAGTCCAACCTCCGTTGTCTGATACGGAGCTGGTGGACATGTTCTTGGGCATGTTATCTGGTCCATTTTTTAACCATCTGATTGGAAGCTCTTTTGCCGGGTTCACTGAACTGATACTGACTGGTGAATGGGTAGAAGCTGGCATCAGAAGTGGTAAAATCCATAGAGATGCATCCTCCAGTAAAACAAAGAAACCTTTCACTGGAAAGAAGGAGGTCAGTACTGCGTATGGCCAAAGAAATCACAACAAAACTGAATGTCGACCAACGGTAGGAGCTGTTATGATTTCCAATCCGGCCTTAAACCAACAACGAAACAATCAGCGTAGGCCAGGTGTGTCCAGAAGACAATTCACCCAGATCAACACGACCTTGTCCCATGTATTACCACATCTGCTAAAGTCTAATTTGGTGACTATGAAGGAATCCCTTAAGAATCATAATACTGCGTCTCCCCGCTACAACCCAAATGCCCAATGTGCCTACCACTCTAAAACTCCAGGCATGATACAAACGACTGTTGGGCTTTAAAGAATAAGGTATAGGATCTCATTGAGGCGAAGGAGATTGAGTTTGACCTTCCAGAGACACCTAATGTGATAACTGCCCTAATGCCTAAACATGGCCAAGGTGTAAATGCTGTTGTTGATGATCGGTTTCTTTCTTCTGTGGATGAGTTAGCTACTCCTCTTATAACTGTTAAAGAGAATTTGTTGCAAGCCGATTTATTTCCGGGTTGTGGTGAAGGTTTCCACTTATGTATGTCTCTACCAGATGGCTGTTTTTTGTTAAAGATGGGCGTCTAGCGCCCGATGGTTAACAAAGAAGTCCTGTTCAAGAAATTTCCCCTTGTAAGAAATTTTTGTGAAGACGTTTCGATAATTACCATTTCCGACAATCCTCCCAGGGTCTCCACCAAAAGACCCGTAAGGATTACATCTATTCCCAAGTTTTCTCCCTTGATCATCGCCCTTCCTGGGCCAATACCATATTCCTCTAATAAAGTTGTTCCCTGGAATTATGGGGATGACGTCTATTACCTTGTCGTCAAGCAAGACCTATTGGCTATTAAGGATAAAGTTGCTGAAGATAATGATCCCAACATCGACAACATTGTTTGGACCAGTTGTAACACCCCATTTCTACCCGGCGGATAATAATAAAATCAGAGTTCAACATAAATAGGATGCTACATTTTTCAACTTGAAATCAAACTTCATTTAATCGCATATAAAACAGATACATAACACTTAATTCAGATGAACTGATAACAACCTGATTTATTTTTAAAATCAAACAACTTTTTATTGATAAGCAGCGGAATATACATATTTAACTTCAATTCACTTAACATCTTTATTCAACTAAAACAACTTCAAGACAATAATTACTTCATGTAAATAACTTAAAGATTCAGCAACAGAAATAATAATCAACAACTAAACATCAAGCGTTTATCCCCCAAAGCGCTACCTATAAGAGCGACGACACCGACTCGATACTGACGAGGGTAACAACTACTCTTCTTGATCACCTGCATGTTACCAACAAAGGGCAAGATTCAAATAAAAGGGGTGAGATATCAAACTATATAATTGATTGTATGATAATTAATATATCAGAATTAATTCATATGAAATCACCACTTCACAACTTTCAAACATCTTTAATCTCAACAAAACATCAACACGACATAAAGACTAATTCACAACCTTTAGATGATACCTGTCACAACAAGTCAACAACATAAAGCAACAAAAAATCTATCTTCACCACTGTGATCGGTGGATCTGGAACTGACTGTTTAACGCTGGTTTCGTGAAATGTCGCGGAAGCAAGAGTCGCCACCGTCTTTTATTTTCTCCAACATGGAAAGGACAAAAGCACAGAAAAATTCCTTATTGAGATTAGCTCTCGGTTCGGGAGGTAGATTTATAGAAAGGGAAGGTGTTAGCACCCTTTCTATCCATGGTTATCCATGGGCTCTTAGATACTTGCTCATTTGTGTTTTCAAAAATGCTTGTTTGCTTTTCAAGTGTGAGTGGGTTTTGAAAAAGTTTCGTTTGAAAAATTTCAGATCGACTCTTGTATCAGTCCTCAAGAGTGTTTGAAAATTCGTTTTGAAAGCTTTTTGAAAAGGTGTCGGTGTGAAAAGAAGTTTGATTTGTTTTGAATTAGAGCAAGTATCTACGAGTCATCTACCTACCCTAAGGAATTAAGCTGTGTAAGTGTCCTTTAGGTAGTGACATCCCACCATTGAGAGGTAGGTAGCGCCACCGTTGTAGGTGTTCGGGTCAATTTGAGGGTTAGGGACAGTGAGGTCATCGAGCAATAGTAAGATACCTTAGAAGCTACCCTTATGCCATTGATCTTTTTATTCCGAGGCAACCGTTTCGAGGCAACTGTTCTGAGGCAACTTGTTTCGAGGCAACCGTTTCGAGGCAACTAGATCAATGGAACATAAGGACTCACTAAGACGTCCTATACTCGACGACCACGTTTCGAGGGGCAAGGCAACAGTGTGATCGCCAGAGCAACAGTAGGACACCTTAGAAGCTACCCTTATGCCATGTTCATGGACATAAGGACTTACTAAAACATCCTATACTCGACGACCACGTTTCGAGGGGCAAGGCAACAGTGAGGCGTACCCTAGGAGTGGTGTGTGAATTGTGTGTCATTTTCAGTTATATTTGTCTTGTCATGCATTTGGTGATCTACGCTTTGATTTTTATTTGGGCCATACATTCTTTCACGTGATTAACAGTTTAAAGGGTGCGGGAATTAAAATGCGGAAAATAAAAGGTCCTACGCTATTACAAGGCGCGGGTTGATAACACAATTTTATATAGTATATTTGATTTAATTTTCATAGATAATGTTAGTATTTTTATTTAATTATTTCATTTTATTTCCATATTACGCTGGTATTTTTATTGTTTCAGGTATTTTATTTTAATTAGAAAAATTGAGCAAAGTGAAGAAATTAAGAGAGTTATTAGACTAAATACGCAAGAAATGAAGAAAAGGGGTGTGCAAAGCAAAAATGATGGATCAAAAGGGTCTATTATCTCCAAACTGGGCCCAAACGAAATCAGGCCCACGCAAGCAAGAGAGCCCTAAAAGCACGTGCAAGAGTGAGACGCACGTCTCAACTCTTCTCCTACAATTGAGGCACCCGCCTCAGACCCTCTCCTTAGTGGGAGGCGCCCGTCTCAACGTGGTCAAAGGGGATGAGAAAATCTGGGGACGACCACCTCCACGCATGGCAGTTAGGACGAGATATTTGGGGAAAAGTGGTACGAAAATATCTCAAGAGGTGTTACATTCTACCACTATAAAAGGACATCAGGAAATCAAAATTGGGACGGTTTTTCTTAGCATTATTTTTCCAGTTTCAGAATTTACCTTCCCGTATTATTTTTTCCATTGTAATTCAGTTTCAGTAGTTATTTTCCAGCCAGTTCCTTTTCAATACTTAAATTCTATTTCTGTTGAAAAACCAGGATTTTGTACGAATTGATTCAAGCTTCAAGAATTATTTCCAGCATTTATTTAATTCAGGTTTCTTATTTACATCGCTTTAATTTATTTATTTAATTATTTGCATGAGAGATATTTATTTAGCCATGAATTTATTTACGAATGTTAATTCCTTTAATGTATTCATGTCTGCTCTTATGAGTATGTCTGGCTAAATTATTTAAATATCGGTATGTAACGAGTTAATTTGAATGGATCCGAAATAAACAGGCTTGATTATATTTTATAAAATAAACACTTTTTCTGATTTAGTTATCTAATTTATTTTGTTAAAAGAGGTTTAGAAACCAACAGAGCGAAAGTTTGAGGCTAATAAACTGACTAAGATTAGAAACCAATAGAGCGACAGTTTGAGGTTTAGAATCAGATAGTAGATACTAGGTATTGTTTTTAAAGACTGCGACAGCGTTTTAAAACCAATTAAACTTTATTTATTTTCAAAAAGTAATTTTAAAATCAATGGGATAGCGAAAGCATACATCAGAGTTTAAAATTATAATTTACTTCAATAGAGCGAAAGTTTGAGAATAGATTTTTGAATAAATACTTTTTGCTGAAAAAGATATTATTATCATTTTTAGAAAATAAGCCAGTGGAAAGCCAGATTCTTTAATGTTAACGAAGTACATACCGATATTCACATTATTATTATTTCAATTAGAATTAAGTTTTATTACCCAAAAATTCCCCCAATTAATTATTCGATAGCTATAGCTTTACACAGTAGTTTAGGTTACGTTAGTTCGATTTATAGTCCCTTAGGTTCGATATCTTTTAAAACTACGCGATAGGGCTGTATACTTGCAGTCTCCCGATTAATTTAGACGATAAAGTCGCGATCAAGTTTTTGGCACCGTTGCCGGGGACTATTTAAGTTGATATCGTAATTTTATTACGAAGTATAGACTATAGCAACTATTTCTTTTCCCGCTGTGTATGCCAAATACTCGCTCTCAAGGCGCGCCTTTGCATATACCTATATACGATATCGAGCGTTACCTTAGATTAAGAAGACGAATTCAAGAGTATTTAGAACGCAACAACCTTCCTTCGACCAAACTTCCTGACGTTGAAGAACTCAAGAAGATGGCTGATCTACCTGATCCTGCTCCTCGTCCTCTTAAGGACTACACTGTTCCTTCTCAAGCAGAGCCTCATAATAGTATTGTTGCTCCTGCTATCGCTCGAAACGATTTCGAGCTAAAACCTTCGCTTCTTTCCGCCGTTCAGCAGAACCAGTTTTCTGGAGCTCCTACTGACGACCCGAATCTTCATCTGTCAGTGTTTGTGCAGTACGCAGACACTGTGAAAGCGAATGGTGTTAACCCCGAGGCGATACGATTGCACCTATTTCCTTTTTCTCTCAGAGACAGAGCTCGCGCATGGCTCCAATCTCTTCCTTCCAACTCAATCACCACATGGGATGAGTTGAAGAAAGTCTTCTTGGCTAGATATTTTCCTCCAAGCAAAACTGCTATGCTCAGAGCCAATATCAATGGTTTCAGACAAAAAGACAATGAATCACTCTTTGAAGCTTGGGAACGTTATAAAGACATGCTTAGACTTTGTCCTCATCATGGTTTAGAAGAATGGCTGATCATTCACACGTTCTACAATGGTCTCTTGTATAATACGAGATTGACTATAGACGCCGCAGCTGGTGGCGCACTGATGAATAAACCATATACTGAAGCAAGACAACTTATCGAAAGCATGGCTCAAAACCATTACCAATGGGGTACGGAGAGAGTTAGCGTAGAGAAATCTCAAACGAAAGGTGCCATGGTTGAAGTGAATAGTCTGGATCAAGTCAACGCTAAAGTGGAAGCTCTCACTCAAAAGCTCGAGAATCTTACCACCACTCCCGCATCTACTGTTGCTGCAATTGCTCAAACTTGCGACTTATGTGGTATTCAATCACATCTTGCTCCAGAATGCCCACTTTTAACAGGAGTTCCAGTTGAACAAGCGAATTACGTACAGGGTAATCCTTACAGCAACACATATAACCCTGGCTGGAAGAATCATCCTAATTTTTCATACAAGAGTAACAACGCGTTATACGCACCTGGACAAGCTCCTGCTACACCACCTGGTTATCCTAAGGCTATTCCAAATCATCCTAATAATGGTCCTAACACGTCTAATGCTCCTAGGAAGTCTAATTTGGAAGTCATGATAGAGCATTTCATCGCTACTCAATCCCAAACCAATAATACTCAATCCCAGACTAATAAGGATGTTCAAAATCAGAATATACACATAAATGAGCAGATTAAGCAATTATCTAACAAGCTTGATGCTTTAGCTACACATAATAAAATGTTAGAAACACAAATCTCTCAGGTAGCTCAACAACAAGCGGCTTCTGCTGCTCCTGCTGGCTCATTTCTTGGACAGCCACAACCTAATCCCAAAGGACATGCAAATGCTGTTATCTTAAGAAGCGGAACAGAGTATGATGGACCTGTAGATCCTAGAAACAATAGCCCAGTTATGCAACAAAATTATGTTAAACAATCTGAAACTAAAGATAAAGAAGAAAAGGAAAATCAGAGAGATAATAATGAAGATACCACGCAAAAAGATGAAACTTATGTACCCCCACCACCTTATAAGCCTCGTATTCTATACCCTCAAAGGTTAGCTAAAACTAAGAATGTGGGTCAATTCAAGAAATTCGTGGATCTTCTGAAACAACTTAATGTTACAATTCCTTTTACCGAAGCTATAACTCAAATGCCCTCCTACGCTAAATTCCTTAAAGAGATTCTATCCAATAAGAAAAAGCTAGAGGATAATGAAACTGTCATGCTTACTGCTGAATGTAGTGCAATTATTCAAGACACAATGCCTCCTAAACTCAAAGACCCTGGAAGTTTCTCTATTCCATGTGTAATTGGCAAATTTG
The DNA here is from genome assembly GCA_948472305.1 of Vicia faba. Classification (NCBI taxonomy): domain Eukaryota; kingdom Viridiplantae; phylum Streptophyta; class Magnoliopsida; order Fabales; family Fabaceae; genus Vicia; species Vicia faba. The sequence continues at coordinate 1,613,430,808 of OX451738.1, read as the reverse complement.
TCATAGATAAAGCTTTATGTGATCTTGGAGCCAGTATAAGTGTGATGCCGTTATCTATATGTAAGAAACTTGAAATGGGAGAACTCAGACCAACCAAAATGTCCGTTCAATTAGCAGATAGGTCAATTAAATATCCTGCACGAGTTCTCGAGAATGTTCCTGTACGCATTGGCCAATTCTATATACCAACCGATTTCATTATTATGGACATAAGGGAGGACGAAGTTACCCCAATCATTCTTGGAAGGCCTTTCTTAGCTACAGCCGGTGCAATTATAGATGTAAAAAGAGGAAAACTTACTTTTGAAGTAGGTGAAGAGAAAATCGAATTTATCCTCTCTCAATTCCTGAAAGCACCTGCAATTGAAGATACTTGTTACTTCATGGATATCATCGATGAATGTAGAAAAGAAGCTGAGCTTGAAAATGAAGACAATCTCGATGAAAATCTGAGTAGTAATCTAAGTGAATGCTTAGCTATAGCACCAGATCCTACACAATGTTTAAGGAAACCACCCCTAGAACTCAAAACACTTCCTAAAAATCTAAGGTATGAATTCCTAGATCCCGAACTCGAACGACCAGTGATAGTCAACGCAGAACTTGGCGAAACCGAAACTGAAAAACTTTTACAAACTCTGAGAAAATATCCAACAGCCTTAGGATATAATATCACTGATCTTAAAGGAATAAGTCCCTCTATCTGTATGCATCGCATTATGCTAGAAGAAGATTGTAAAACTTCAAGAGAACACCAGAGGAGACTAAACCCGATTATGAGCGAGGTTGTGAAAAAGGAAGTTATGAAATTGTTAGAAGCAGGAATCATATATCCTATATCTGATAGCAAATGGGTTAGCCCTGTGCATGTTGTACCTAAGAAAGGAGGTGTCACAGTAGTCGAAAATGAGAAAGGAGAAATCTTAACTACAAGAGTCGAATCTGGATGGATAATGTGCATCGATTATCGAAAACTTAACAAAGCCACCAGAAAAGATCATTTCCCTTTACCATTTATTGATCAAATGTTGGAACGTTTAGCTAGACACTCTCATTTCTGTTTCTTAGACGGTTATTCAGGTTTCTTTCAGATACCTATTCATCCTAATGACCAAGAGAAAACAACTTTCACATGCCCTTTTGGAACCTTTGCTTATAGAAGAATGCCATTTGGTTTATGCAATGCTCCTGCAACTTTTCAAAGATGTATGATGGCAATATTTGCTGATTTTCTGGACAATATTATGGAAGTCTTCATGGACGATTTTTCCGTCTGTGGACAAAGCTTTGAAGAATGTTTAGAAAATTTAGAAAGGGTATTAGAACGTTGTGTGAAGGTTAATCTAGTGCTTAATTGGGAGAAATGCCATTTTATGGTACAAGAAGGAATTGTTTTAGGACACATTATATCCAAAAGAGGAATTGAAGTCGATTCTGCTAAAATCGAAGTTATTGAGAACCTTCAACCTCCAAAAACTGTTAGAGAAATCCGAAGCTTTTTGGGACACGCCGGTTTTTATCGACGATTCATTAAAGATTTCTCTAAGATAACTAAACCCCTAACTGAGCTGTTAATGAAAGACGCTGAATTTATCTTCGACGAAAAATGTTTAGAAGCATTTCAAACACTTAAGAAAGCATTAATTTCTGCGCCTATCATGCAAACTCCAGATTGGAATGAACCTTTTGAAATAATGTGTGACGCAAGTGACTATACCGTAGGAGCTGTTTTAGGACAGCGAAAGGATAAAAGACTCCACGTCATATATTATGCAAGCAGAACCCTGGACGAAGCGCATATGAATTATGCTACAACCGAGAAAGAATTCTTAGCAGTGATCTTCGCATTAGACAAGTTTCGTTCCTACTTAGTAGGATCCAAAATAATCATATACACTGATCATGCTGCTATTAGATATCTCCTAACCAAAAAGGACGCTAAACCTAGACTCCTGAGATGGATATTGCTACTGCAAGAGTTCGATTTAGAAATCAAAGATAAGAAAGGAACCGAAAACGTGGTAGCAGATCATCTCTCTAGACTAGAAAATCTTAAACATGAACAAGTGCCGATCGATGATGAATTCCAGTATGATAAACTGATTGCCCACTTGAAAGACACAGAACCAGATAAACTCATGGAAACCACCTTAGCCGTCTTCTCGGTGCCTTGGTATGCCGATTTCGTAAATTACCTCGCTGCAGGCGTTTTACCACCTGAACTTACCTACCAACAGAAGAAGAAATTCTTCCATGATCTTAAACAGTATTATTGGGATGAACCTTTACTTTTCAAGAGAGGTCCCGATGGAATTTTCCGCTGATGTGTGCCAGAAGAAGAGATTGAAAACATTATAAAACACTGTCATTCTGCACCTTACGGGGGACATGCGAGTACATCCAAAACTTGTGCAAAGATCCTACAATCCGGTCTCTATTGGCCTAATTTATGGAAAGACGTACATGCCACCATCTTAAAATGCGACAGGTGTCAACGCACCGGTAATATATCTAGATGTGACGAAATGCCACAAAAAGGCATTTTAGAAGTCGAAATCTTTGATGTGTGGGGGATAGACTTTATGGGACCCTTTCCATCTTCATCCGGTAACAAGTATATACTCGTGGCTGTGGATTATGTCTCAAAATGGATCGAAGCTATAGCTTCTCCAACAAATGACACCCGAGTGGTACTTAAGCTGTTCAAGAACATAATCTTTCCTAGGTTCGGTGTACCCAGACTCGTTATAAGTGATGGTGGATCTCATTTCATTTCCAAAATCTTTGAAAAATTATTAGGAAAATATGGAGTTCGACATCGCATAGCTACACCTTACCATCCTCAAACTAGCGGACAAGTTGAAGTTTCAAATCGCGAGATAAAACAAATCCTTGAAAAAACTGTCGCTACGTCCAGAAAGGACTGGTCCTTTAAACTTCACGAAGCTTTATGGGCTTATAAAACTGCCTATAAAACTCCCATCGGTACTACTCCTTTCAAGCTTATTTATGGTAAGTCATGCCATCTCCCAGTTGAGTTAGAACACAAGGCCTATTGGGCCATTAAGAATCTGAACTTAAGTTACACTGCCGCTGGAGAGAAGCGTATCCTGGATATTAATGAATTGGAAGAACTTAGACAGGATGCGTACGAAAATGCTAGGATTTACAAAGAGCGCACAAAGAAATGGCACGATAAGCATATATCTAGGAAGAATTTTAACATAGGTGACTTAGTATTACTATTTAACTCACGATTAAAATTATTTCCTGGAAAATTACGATCTAGGTGGTCCGGACCTTTTGAAATTACTCGAGTTTATCCAAGTGGTGCAATAGAGATTAAGGGACCTTCGATTGAACCGTTTATAGTAAACGGGCAGCGTTTAAAACATTACCATCTAACTGATCTCGAGGGAAATTCTCAAACGATAAATCTAGACGAGCCACACGCTCGATTAGAAGCCTAGTCTTTAGTTTTATTTGTCGAGCTTACGACATAAAACAAAGCGCTTTGTGGGAGACAACCCACCGTTTTTTTTTATATATTTCCTTCTTCTTATTTTTCATTTCTTCTTTAGTCTATTTTTAACAAAAACAAAAACAAAAATATATCTATTTCTTTTCTTTATCCATTCATTATATTTCTCCTCTTTATCTTATTTCTTTCTATTCTATGTTTTTTTCTTCTCATCGGCATTTTGGCCAATGCTGATCTTCTTTATTTTCTTCTCTTCAGGATACTTCTTGCTACTTATTTCTCTTCCCACTATGTCTCGAGTTGACGATATGCCAGTTAGTTTCAGAGGAAGAAATCAGCGCACCAAATATGGAGTTTTATCCGAGCGTGAGATGTTACCTACTATCTACCCTCATCACGGTGCTATGACTGCTCTTGGTATTCGTGATAGTGTGCTTTTTCTGCTAAATCAGATTGGGTGGGATAGTTCACGCTTGATGACTTGCTATGCCACTTATCGGAACCTCACTTTGGAGTTCCTCAGCTCTTTGATATACTTTCCTACTCATGGGTTAGCTTTACGCCGTGGACTTATTATCTTCAGACTTTTTGGCATCACTTTCAAGTTTAACCATAAGGAATTGGGTGAGCTTCTTGGTTTTCCTAATGGCGTAGGAGTTTATCATGAAACTCAGGAGGAGTATCTTGGATTTAGAGAGCTTGACTATTTTTGGGGTTCTATTTCTGGAATCCTTATCCCTGAGCCCGAGGACTTTGTATCAGAGAATATCCATAATCCGGCCTTTAGGTATTTCCATAAGATTCTGGCCCACACCATTTTTGGAAAACCCCAGAATGTCACCACTGTTTCTAAGGATGAGCTTTTTATCATGTTTTGTGCTTCGCAAAACCGTCCGGTTAATGCGATCACTTATCTGATCCGTACCTTTGTAGATCTCATTGATACTGATCATGCACCCATTCGGATGGGAGGTCTCGTCACTATGATTGCAAATGTTGTTGTACCTCGACAATCCTTTAAGCATCTGAATGATTTTACTGGTATTACTTGCATGACCATCGAGTTCTGTTTCAACACTGGTATAATTGGTGATCTTGGCCCGACTCAGTTTACCTTGTTGATTAATGGTCAAGTTATGCAGCTGTTTACCTTGCCTAACCCTGCTACGAGTGTGCATAACAAAGCCAACTGGCTTTTTGGTCTTGATCAACAGCCTTCTCCTCCCCGCACTCCTGAGACTCCGCAAGATTATGAGGTTTTGGAAGATTCTGAGGAAGATCCCACTGCTCCTTCAGGTTATTATGATATGGGCCCTCCTCAGCACGATTCTACCGCTCACTCTGTTGATCCTGACACCGTTATGCATGAGGCTCCTACCATTGATTATGCAACTGCCATCCACGCTCTCCAGGTGGAACATCAGGCTTTGAGGAACGATTTTACTAGTTTGCGAGCCGATTTCTTTGGTTTTATGGATACTGTTTCTGCGCAATTTCAAGAAGTTTTCGCTTACTTCCATTCTTCCTCCGCTTCTAAGGCAGGACCATCTAGTGGCTAGAGCTTTTAAGTAGTTCATTTTATTTAGTTTAGCTTAGTTTGATTTTATTAGAAATTGCAATATTTTCGTTATGCTTTTTTTTAATTATGTTTTACTTTCCAAATACTTGATTCTTAAATTGTAAGCAACTTTGATCCTCATTCTAAAAGCAATTCATGTTATTTTCTTATAATTATAATGTTGCAGCTTAATATATTATATCATATAAAAATATTATAAGAATATTAGCATTACCCCTCGTCATTCACACTGTTCCCAACAAGCTGAGACGCACGCCTCAGCCTAACACGCTGACTGGAGACGCACGCCTCCAACTGCGCCATGCAGCTTTGAGACGCACGCCTCACGCGTGGTCTCCAATGTCAGACGGTCGCCTCAGCAATGTTTCGTGCAGAGTAAAAGTTGGTCTCCTTGCATTTACTTGTCTTGTCCGTTTCGTTTTCCCATTCACCCCCAATCAATTCAAATTCAACACTCTTTATTCTCATTCAAATTATATTCTTTCCATTTCCCACCATTAATCCCCATTCAAATTTTCCCCTCCATTTTCCAACACCCACTTATTATAATTTATCACTCTTAACTCTCACTCCACTATAAATACCATTCATCCTTCTTTCTCATTTCACAACATTTCTAACCATCTCTACCATTTCCTCTCCTACACCCATATTTTCTACCTTTTCCCTTCTTCAACCCATATCCATCTATGGCTCCACGAAACAACCAAAGACAAGTTAAGCCCGACCGACCACCACCCGACTTATCCAATATCATTTTCCGCGATAACGACGACGGCCAACAACAACAAAAGTATAAAAAATTCTATACCCGTTCCGTCGTTCCTATAAAATACGTAAGTTCGGAGTGTTTGGAAACCTTAGGAATGACCGATAGCATCGTATTAATGCTCAACAACACCGGTTTATCCAATCTCTTCACAAACCCATGTCCAACCTATGAACCACTCGTGCTTGAATTTCTTAGTTCCTTCTCTTACACAACACCTGTCGACGATCCCTACACAACCGAAACCGCCAACTTCCGCATGTTTAACCAAGAGTACTCTCTTGATCAAGAAAGAGTCACTGAACTCTTATCTTTCACTCGCGGCGAGCATGTTCATTACAAGCCTTTCGACGATGACCACGATCTTTCTTGGGATCAAGTCGGCTTCTCCTTATGGAATGATCTAACCGGTCAAACCACGGAAAGTTGGCGCGACCTCTATGCTTCTCAAATACATAACCCTGCATTAAGGTACTTTCACCGCGTTCTTGCTAACACCATCTTTGGTCGGACCAATAATCACAAGGTCAACCAAAATGAGCTGTTCATCATTTTCTGTGCCCTTAATGGTCAGGCTGTCAACGTCGCTCCTTTCATGCTCAGTCACATCCACACATGCGTGAACGCAGCAGGTACTAATCCCTTTGTTTTTGGAGGCATCATCACATCTTTAGCATACGCTTTAGGCCTTTCCGCCGAGCTACTTTCTTTGTTACAATATATGATGCCAGCCACTCTTCTTGATGTGATCTATTGCCGAGATTCCCATATAATCTCTCCAAGACATGATGGCCGGTTTACATTAGTGATAAATTGTCGTCCAATTCCTGAATTTGTGTTACCTTGTCCGAATCGTATCGACGTCCGAGTCCGCACAAATTGGCGTTATGCTCTTGATGCACCTGCCGCCCAACAACCAGATAATCCCGCTGCAAATTTCGCAGCTATGCAGGCTCATATGCTTCGTCAAGATCAGTTGTTCCATGCCATGCAACAAAACCAAGCTGAGACTTTACGTCTCATACAAGAAGTACAACGTGACCAACAAGAGATGCGACGCGAACAACAACAATATGCCTTTCGCCATGATCGTAACCTCGAATCTTTGCAAGCTCGCATAGCAGACGCACTTCATCTTAATGATTCTAATTCTGACGTACGACGAAGACCTCATACTAGAGGACGAAGAACAAGAGATCATGATTCTCAAAGCAACGAGTGATCGCCTTTCTCTTTTCATCTGATTCTCCTTTGTTTTTTTTATCGCATTGAGGACATTGCTCCTTTTAAGTATAGGGGAGTCAGATCATTTCCTTGTTCATTTCTATTTCCTTTGCTCTCTTTGTAGTATTTTTCCTTTTATTTCTTTTCTTGTATTGCAAAATTTCAATTCAATAAAATACTTATTTATGCAAATTTTAATCTCTTATGCAAAAATTTGTGCTTACTCGAATTCCCCCTATTTCTTGAGCCATAACGAATAAAATACAACAATTTTAACACGCATTTATAAACATTATTCAACTAGTATTAAGGTTGCCTATTATAAATACGAATTCGAGCAACTTAGCAAAATTGCTATCGTCTTAACACTTCAAAACCCCCGATGTGTTGGATCGATTTAAGTACTTATTATACCAAAACCTTTAAAACTTAGTTTTAGATTAGCCCCGAGTAGTTTATTAAGCAGTCGACACCGCCATAAACACAAACTACATGGAGAGCTGATGAATATAAGTGATTGATCAAATATTCTTAAGAAATTGCTTTTATCTGAAGATGCACTTATTAAGTTAGATGGTCCTTACCAGATCATTTAATCCAACAGTTGCAGAAACTATAAATTTAAATGCAAAATAATCCATTATAAATTGGTTCAGTGGTCCCTGGTGCTGAACTTGGTAGGGCGAATTACGGTTCGATCCCCCACAATTTTTAATTGGAAAAAGGGAGTACCATATGATTAAATTACCAGAACTCCTAGCTGGCTTACTAAGATCAAATTCACTAACCAGTTACTCCACTATGTGCGTGTAAGGTAAAGGGCTTAATGTGATTGCGCTAGAATGAAAACGGGTGAAATAAAACATAGTATTAGGTTAAGCTATAATGACATGACTTAAATTGGTCTGCTTAAATGGGGTTGTCCAGTGTTCCTACGGTAACTTTGGTGTTTAAGTTCGACTTAAATTCTCTAACGAAAAAATTCAACTTGCAACCTGGTACGAAGTGATGTATGTTCTTATATCTGTGTTTAACTGTGCGTCAGTGATTTTCATTTTTTTTTCTTTTGCTTGAGGACAAGCAACGGTTCAAGTATAGGGGAGTTTGATAACACAATTTTATATAGTATATTTGATTTAATTTTCATAGATAATGTTAGTATTTTTATTTAATTATTTCATTTTATTTCCATATTACGCCGGTATTTTTATTGTTTCAGGTATTTTATTTTAATTAGACAAATTGAGCAAAGTGAAGAAATTAAGAGAGTTATTGGACTAAATATGCAAGAAATGAAGAAAAGGGGTGTGCAAAGCAAAAATGATGGATCAAAAGGGTCTATTATCTCCAAACTGGGCCCAAACGAAATCAGGCCCACGCAAGCAAGAGAGCCCTAAAAGCACGTGCAAGAGTGAGACGCACGTCTCAACTCTTCTCCTACAATTGAGGCACCCGCCTCAGACCCTCTCCTTAGTGGGAGGCGCCCGTCTCAACGTGGTCAAAGGGGATGAGAAAATCTGGGGACGACCACCTCCACGCATGGCAGTTAGGACGAGATATTTGGGGAAAAGTGGTACGAAAATATCTCAAGAGGTGTTACATTCTACCACTATAAAAGGACATCAGGAAATCAAAATTGGGACGGTTTTTCTTAGCATTATTTTTCCAGTTTCAGAATTTACCTTCCCGTATTATTTTTTCCATTGTAATTCAGTTTCAGTAGTTATTTTCCAGCCAGTTCCTTTTCAATACTTAAATTCTATTTCTGTTGAAGAACCAGGATTTTGTACGAATTGATTCAAGCTTCAAGAATTATTTCCAGCATTTATTTAATTCAGGTTTCTTATTTACATCGCTTTAATTTATTTATTTAATTATTTGCATGAGAGATATTTATTTAGCCATGAATTTATTTACGAATGTTAATTCCTTTAATGTATTCATGTCTGCTCTTATGAGTATGTCTGGCTAAATTATTTAAATATCGGTATGTAACGAGTTAATTTGAATGGATCCGAAATAAACATGCTTGATTATATTTTATAAAATAAACATTTTTTCTGATTTAGTTATCTAATTTATTTTGTTAAAAGAGGTTTAGAAACCAACAGAGCGAAAGTTTGAGGCTAATAAACTGACTAAGATTAGAAACTAATAGAGCGACAGTTTGAGGTTTAGAATCAGATAGTAGATACTAGGTATTATTTTTAAAGACTGCGACAGCGTTTTAAAACCAATTAAACTTTATTTATTTTCAAAAAGTAATTTTAAAATCAATGGGATAGCGAAAGCATACATCAGAGTTTAAAATTATAATTTACTTCAATAGAGCGAAAGTTTGAGAATAGATTTTTGAATAAATACTTTTTACTGAAAAAGATATTATTATCATTTTTAGAAAATAAGCCAGTGGAAAGCCAGATTCTTTAATGTTAACGAAGTACATACCGATATTCGCATTATTATTATTTCAATTAGAATTAAGTTTTATTACCCAAAAATTCCCCCAATTAATTATTCGATAGCTATAGCTTTACATAGTAGTTTAGGTTACGTTAGTTCGATTTATAGTCCCTTAGGTTCGATATCTTTTAAAACTACGCGATAGGGCTGTATACTTCCAGTCTCCCGATTAATTTAGACGATAAAGTCGCGATCACGGGTCTACATCGCCAAATTAACAAAGACCCGATTTTGAATAAAGAATGCGAAAAGTAAATGTCCTAATTATCTATTACAAGGCTTTGGGGCAAATACATTATATTTAAAAAGGAAATAAAAGTAAACGTGCGAAAAGAAATAAGAATCGAGAGTACGAGGGCGTTGGACCCTTTAAAGAAATTAAATATTGAAATTGAAAATTGATTAATGATTTAATAAGAAAAGAAGTTATTTTTTTTGTTGATGTTTTTGTATTTAATGGACATAAAGAAAATTAATTGGATTTTGAAATTAAATAAAAAAACCTAGTTCTAAATTGTTTTTAATTATTAAAGAAAATATTTAAGTTTAAACCTAATTTACTAATTGTTTAATTACAAGAGTATTTACAAAAATAATTAATAATTAGTAATGATAAGAATAAAAAGGAAAAAGAATAAAAATACTAAAACCCTAATTTCTATATTTTTTAGTTATTAAGAAAATATTAAAATTGAAAACCTAAATTAAACTAATTTGATTATTAAAATTTATTTACAAAATAATATTAAATAAAACATATTTTTTGTTTTTATGATTTCTGTTTTTTTTGTATTTTTTGTATTATAAAAATTGATTTGGTGAATTAAAAGAAAATAATTAAATTAAAATAAATAAAAGAGAAAAGAAATGAGAGAAAAAAAAAACAAACAAAAAGGGGGGGTTTCTGCCCAATTTAGAGGTGTCTGCCAGGAATTTAGGCCCATTAGGAAGCTGGCCACATTGACTTTTCCCACTTGGATACTCCTTCATGGACTGAGGAACATGATGGATGCTCTTTGGTAACCATCAGATTGAATCCCTGGGCGCGTGGCAGACCAGGGGCTGGAGTTGTATGGTGGTCTTTAGATGAGAAGCTGCATAGAAACATGTTAAGCAAAATAATGGAAATAATTTGAGGGGACCTGGGATTCGAACCCAGGTCCCAGCATTTACCAAGCCACCTGCCTACCAACTGATCCATTGCACGCGTTTGTAAGTAACATAGAAATGAAATAATATATGGAATAAAAACATTATATGCCAAAAACAAAAAAAAAGCGCGCGTGGATTTGAACCCTCCACTCAGATCTTGCCACGCCAACCTTCTTCTCCGCTTGCCCCTGTAACAAAAGAGATAGCGGGGGTTTTAAACCCCCCAAAACGCAACCTGCAAAAAAAATAGCGATTAGACCATGCTTGGCCATAAATTGAGCGCGATGGGTCCGTTATGATCGTTTGGAGGTCACGATTCCAACCATGGCAGTTTGATGTCCTAATTTTACAGTATGGGGAAATCCCCAATTTGAAGCTTGAGAAACCCTAAAATATTTCAATGGTGAATCATGCTATGATGCGTTAAAATGCAATTGGATCAATCTACTAGCTTTAGAAAGCCCCTAGCAACACAAAACAACAAAGAAAATGGGTTAATTGCTTATGAAATATGATATACGATTTGAAAAAAAGAAGCAAACCGGAGGAGGTCTATGGCACGATTCCTTGAGTGATTATGCTTGTTTTTGATTGCCAAAGCTTCCTAGGGATGTCAGGAATATGTTTTGATGGGAATTGGGACTTGAGACTTGCTGTAAGGAGGTTTTCAGTTTTCAAGTTTGTGTGACAATTTTGCAATTTGGTATGGCCGTTTTTGGAGCTCTTAGGTCGTGTCTTTGCTTGTGATCACTTGCATATAGGTTAAGTAATGAGTTTTGATAAGAATTATGGCCAATAATGCCTTGCATTCATGCTTAAGATTTTGACATAAACTCCATTAACACACCTTCCATTTTTGATCCAAATTTGAATTCTTGCTTGATTAGGCCTTGGCACGAATTTGGGATGTGCATAATGGTGGTTCAAAGCTAATCAAAGTAAGATATGTCCCTTAATTAATCTTTTTGATTTTTATTTGATTTTAAAAGATTTAAAATGAATTAAATCCAATAAAATCAAATAAAAATGAAAAAATGAATTTTAAATTTTGAAATAAAATGTGGGACACGTGGGAAGCATGGCCAAGCTGATTCAAGTGGAAAAAGTGGGCCCCTTTTGTCAAAAATGAAATTTCAAGGATAAATGATTTTGGCCATTTCACAAAACTTTCCCAACTTCTCCAATGCATATCTTTCTCAATTTTGAAGTTATGAACATGTTCTTGGACATTTTGGAAAGGTCGTGAAGTCCTCTAACCAATGTCTTTGGTCCCATGTCATTTTGATTTACCAATCTCAAGTTATGGTCTTTGACTTAAAGTCCCTTTTTGTTGACTTTTGAAAATGACCTATAATGTTGAAATTGATAACTTTTGTGAGAGCATTTCTTGGACTTGGAATGTGAAGATGAGTTGTAGGAGATGTTCCCCCCTTCAAGATGAGCATTGGATGGGATTTTTCTGATGAACCATGAAAAAGTTATGCCTTGGTCAAGTTACAGTTGACTTTTTAGCTGTGCAAAAATAGAAACTTTTGCATCTTGAGTCTTTTTGAGCCATACTTTTGAGAATCATGATCAAGAATTGATCAAATGATGTTTGTGGCTTCAAAATAAGATGTTGACCAAATTTTTTGACTTTTGACTGCCAAATGACCATTTTGCCCTTACAGTTGACTGTTGAGCAATTAGGGTTTTTGACTGTGCAACTTGACCTTGTGAGCCTTGAAACTTGACATGTAGGTGCTTGACAAAGTTTATAGGAATGTGGGGCTTGATTAAGCCCTTGAAAACCTCAGCTTCCTTGTGAGAACCAAAACCCTAGTTTGACTGGCTTAGGAGGATGGTTGACTGTGTAGCCCTTGAGTAGACTTTGAACCATTTGCTTGTCATAACTTTGAAGATTATGGGAGGGCAAATTTTGGGGTACAACAGTTGCTCCTGTTCAATCTTCTTAGACATGAGGATGTAGATTGGCTTGTGTGCCTTTCGTGATCCGAGGGTGGAAGATGATTGAACACTAGAGTGCCCAGAAATTTGCACTCACATAGTAGAGTATCAACAGCGTGATGTCAGGAATGGGCTTATAGATGCCATTTGGGACTGTGATGGATAATTGTGGAGATGGGCTTATAGATGCCATCGGGAGGTGTCGATCGCGTAAGAGATTCCTTAGCGAGAACTTGCGTACCTGAGGAAGAAAGAAAATTACCTGGTCTGTTACAGGAGTTGACTTTCAAACTCTTTATGTAGACGTGACCTGGCTGGATACAGGAATCGAATCTTTAAACTCTTCAGACGTGCCCTGGCAGGATACAGGAATCGAGTCTGGAAATGTAGTCGTCAACATATACACCCTGGCAAGATACAGGAATCGGATCTTCGAACTCTTCAGACGTGCCCTGGCAGGAATCGAGTCTGGTACTGTAGTCGTCAACAGATACACCCTGGCAAGATACAGGAATCAGATCTTCGAACTCTTCAGACGTGCCCTGGCAGGATACAGGAATCGAGTCTGGAAATGTAGTCGTCAACAGATACACCCTGGCAAGATACAGGAATCGGATCTTCGAACTCTTCAGACGTGCCCTGGCAGGATACAGGAATCGAGTCTGGTACTGTAGTCGTCAACAGATACACCCTGGCAAGATACCGAAATCAGATCTTCGAACTCTTCAGACGTGCCCTGGCAGGATACAGGAATCGAGTCTGGTAATGTAGTCGTCAACAGATACACCCTGGCAAGATACAGGAATCGGATCTTCGAACTCTTCAGACGTGCCTTGGCAGGATACAAGAATCGAGTCTGGTACTGTAGTCGTCAACAGATACACCCTGGAAAGATACAGGAATCAGATCTTCGAACTCTTCAGACGTGCCCTGGCAGGATACAGGAATCGAGTCTGGTACTATAGTCGTCAACAGATACACCCTGGCAAGATACAGGAATCGGATCTTCGAACTCTTCAGACGTGCCCTGGCAGGATACAGGAATCGAGTCTGGTACTGTAGTCGTCAATAGATACACCATGGCAAGATACAGGAATGAGATCTTCGAACTCTTCAGACATGCCCTGGCAGGATACAGGAATCGAGTCTGGTACTGTAGTCGTCAACAGATACACCCTGGCAAGATACAGGAATCGGATCTTCGAACTCTTCAGACGTGCCCTGGAAGGATACAGGAATCGAGTCTGGTACTGTAGTCGTCAACAGATACACCCTGGCAAGATACAGGAATCGGATCTTCGAACTCTTCAGACGTGCCCTGGAAGGATACAGGAATCGAGTCTGGTACTATAGTCGTCAACAGATACACCCTGGCAAGATACAGGAATCAGATCTGGAATCACGACAGTTGATAGCAATTATCTTTGTATTAACTTTTGTCCTGAAAAGACGAAATGTTAGTTGTATGTGATGTCATGATGTATGACATGCGTGATGAGATTATATGTTCATGATGCGTATATGCATGCTATAATGTATGAAGATGCGAGGTTTATGAATGCATGTTTTCGTCTTAGGAAAATAAATCCTTGACGGATGCCGGGAAGTCAAATCCTGGGCTGATGTGAATAGCATTCTCTGTTTCCACTGGGGAGTGATGGCTGCAAGGATACCGGTAGGAGAAGATGACTCCGTTGGGGAATAAACTTGGAGATTACTCTGTGGGGGAAAATTATTCTAGCGATCTTGCTGGGGAACAATACTCTGTGGGAAGAGAGGTACTCTGTTGAGATGTTGATAACTCCGCTGGGGATACCGTTGATATGTTATGTTAAAGAAATTAATAGACTCCGCTGGGGATAAGAAGACTTCGCCGGGGACAATCTTTCCGTGGCAATTGGATGAGGATAACCCAGTTATATCCTGGTAGGGAAATAACCTTTGAATAAAGCCGGGGGACACGTTCGTACTCTGCGGGTGACAAGCTTCCAGAATCTACTGGGGATAAGCTTCTTGCTGGGGAGATGGATTGAACTTTCCTGGGGAAACTTCTGGACTGGACTCTCCTGGGGAAATTCTTGAGATATACCGGGGAAGTGGCTCCGTTGAATGTCTAGTATATCGCAGGGGAACAATCTTAGACCAAGACTGTCGGGGATGCTTGTTAGGAATGTTCGTATATTGTTGGGGAATGTTGAGATCTGTTGGGGATACCCAACTTCCTTAAGGTTTGATAGAGTAGGCTAACTCTGCTTGGGGAGAGTGTATTGACTTGCTGGCTCACTCTCTGGGGAATTAAGATATACTGGTTATGTTCTTCAGCTGAACTTACCTTGGTATCTCGATGGACAGAACAATTAGATTGCTTAGACCACTCATTATTGCCCCTGTTTCTCATGTTACCTGTAATTAATCCTTTGTTTCGTATGCAAATATTTATGAGTTAGCAATTATTGTCAAATGCATATATCACAAATTGAACCTTGGACGTTCTTCACAAAACAAAACAGAAAAAGGAAAAACAATTGGCAATTGATCTGAAAAGTGAATTTATATTGATTTTTGAATTTGCCTGTAAATAGGCGTTTATGTACAAGAGGCTGACGTCCTGGTAAGAAAACACCGCCGAATAAAAGAGTTTATACAATTTGTACAAAAGGAAAACAAAACAGCTATGTGAAAAGAATAATCCCACTGGGTTCCAACTCTGCTATCGCCTTTATATCTTCGAGCGTCTCATCACTTGATGACCTAGCTGAAGATGAAGCTGATTGATCGATGCCTTCTGAACTTGACAGTTGATACCGGATTCTGGATGCGAGGTGATCCAATGAGACATAGTATTACGCTTTATCCCTAACTTTTGCCTGGACCGCCCTTTCGGGTTTTCGGTCCACCGGGATACCCATTTTTGCCCAAGCCGCCTTTTCAGGTTTTCGACTTGCCGGGTGTACAGATTTTTCATTTCATCCCTCATTTTGCCCGAACCCTTTTGGTTCGCCGGGAAGCCCTAATTTTTGCCTAGGTATGTCAACCTAGCGGGTCTTTTATCATGCGTAGTATCTTTTAACTATGTCTGCATTGGCGGGGTGAGGAAGGTCGTCACCATCCATGGTGGTTAGAATCATGGCTCCTCCTGAGAACACATGTTTAACCACAAATGGCCCTTCGTATGTGGGGGTCCATTTGCCCCTTGGATCACTCTGAGGAAGGATGATGCGTTTGATTACCAGATCCCCAACTTGATATTCTTGTGGTCTGACTTTCTTGTTAAATGCCCTAATCATCCGTTTTTGGTACGTCTGACCATGACAAATAGCAGTAAGTCTCTTTTCTTCGATTAAGTTTAACTGATCAAGTCGTGTCTGGATCCAATCATCTTCGCTCAGATCTGCATCCTTCATTATCCGGAGAGAGGGTATCTGCACTTCGATTGGTAAGACTACCTCCATGCCATAGACCAAGGAAAAAGGAGTTGCCCCGGTTGACGTCCTTGCTGAGGTACGGTACCCATGTAGAGCAAATGGTAACATCTCGTGCCAATATTTATAGGTCACTGTCATCTTCTGCACAATTTTCTTGATATTCTTATTCGCTGCTTCTACAACTCCATTCATCTTCGGCCGGTAAGGAGAAGAGTTGTGGTGCTGTATCTTGAATTGCTCGCAGATCTCAGTGATCATCTTGTTATTAAGATTGGTACCGTTGTCCGTAATGATCCTTTCCGGGACACCGTATCGACAAATCAGATTATGCCGAATGAACCGTGCCACAACATTCTTGGTTACAGTGGCGTAAGAAGCTGCTTCAACCCACTTCGTAAAGTAATCAATCGCTACAAGGATGAAGCGATGCCCGTTAGATGCCGTAGGTCTGATCTCGCCGATCATATCTATGCCCCACATTGCAAAAGGCCAAAGTGTTGTCAAGACATTCAGAGGAACTGGAGGAACGTGCACCTTATCTGCATATATCTGGCACTTATGACATGTCCGAGAATGTTGGTAGCAATCAACTTCCATTGTGGACCAGAAATACCCTGCCTGAAGGATTTTCTTTGCCATAGTGTGTCCACTGGAATGTGTTCCGAAGGTACCTTCATGTAGCTCCGCCATGATCCTTTCTGCTTCAGTCTTATCCACACAATGCAGTAAGGTCGAATCATGGTTTCGCTTGTACAGAATGCCGTTGCTAAGGAAGAACTTCGCTACGAACCTTCTCAGAAACCTTTTGTCATTGACAGAGGCACCTTCAGGATACTCCTGAGCTTCCAAGTATCTCTTCACCTCGTGGTACCAAGGTTTCTCAGTCACTACCTCAGCCTCGAGGTCACAACAGTATGCCGGTTCGTCCAGTTTCCAGATAATGACCCGGGGAGCCTCATTGTCCCATTTGACCTTGAACATAGAAGACATCATAGCTAACGCGTCCGCCAACTGATTCTCCTCTCTTGGGAAATGTTCAAAAGTTACCTCTGTGAAATGGGGGATCAATGTCAACACACATTCTTTGTAAGGAATAAGATTCGGATGTTTCGTATCCCACTCCCCTTTGATCTGATTGATCACGAGAGCGGAATCTCCGAAGACACTCAGAAACTTGATCCTTAAGTCGATCACAGCTTGAAGACCCATTATGCATGCCTCATACTCCGCCATGTTATTGGTGCAGTTGAAACATAGCCGAGCAGTAAGTGGAGTATGAGTGCCTTGAGGGGATATGATTACAGCGCCGATACCGTTACCCAAAGCGTTGGAGGCTCCGTCAAAGTGCATAGACCATCGGGATCCTTCCTCAGGTCCTTCATCCGGTCCAGGTACTTCACAATCAGTCACTATCATGATGCTCTCATCCGGAAACTCAAAGTTCATTGACTGATAGTCGTCTACTGCCTGATGTGCCAAGTGGTCTGCCAATACACTTCCTTTGATAGCTTTCTGAGTCGTGTACTGGATGTCGTATTCTGTCAAGATCATTTTCCATCTTGCTATTCTCCCAGACAGAGCAGGCTTTTCAAATATATACTTTATAGGATCCATATTTGAAATCAACAAGGTAGTGTGAGTCAGCATATACTGTCTCAGCCGGCGAGCAGCCCATACCAAAGCGCAGCAAGTTTTCTCGAGCAGTGAGTATCGGGTCTCACAGTCGGTAAACTTTTTGCTAAGGTAATAAATGGCATGCTCTTTTCGGCCAGACTCGTCATACTGCCCCAGCACACACCCCATTGAGTTGTCAAGTACTGTTAGGTATAATATCAGAGGTCTCCCTTCAACCGGTGGCATAAGGATGGGTGGTTCTTGGAGATACTCTTTGATCCTGTCAAAGGCGGCCTGACATTCATCATTCCAACGTACTACCTGATCTTTCTTCAGCAGCTTGAAGATTGTCTCACAGGTAGCAGTTAGGTGCGAGATGAACCGAGCAATGTAATTCAGACGTCCTAGAAAGCCTCCGACCTCTTTCTCTGTCTTGGGAACTGGCATCTCTTGAATAGCTTTAACCTTGGCAGGGTCTACTTGAATACCCTTATCACTTACGACGAAGCCTAGCAACTTTCCAGACCTTACCCCGAAGGTGCACTTGTTCGGGTTCAACCTCAGCTTGTACAGTTTCAGACGGTCAAACAACTTCTGTAGATGATCAAGGTGTTCTTCCTCGGTTTGGGACCTTGCAATCATATCGTCGACGTACACTTCAATCTCATGATGGATCATGTCATGAAATAAAGCAACCATGGCACGTTGGTAGGTTGCCCCAGCATTTTTCAACCCGAATGGCATGACCTTGTAGCAGAAGGTGCCCCACTGAGTAACAAAGGTAGTCTTTTCCATATCTTCAGGAGCCATCTTGATCTGATTATAACCTGAAAAACCATCCATGAAGGAGAACACCTTGTGCTGAGCAGTATTGTCAACCAGAACGTCAATGTGAGGTAGGGGAAGTCATCCTTGGGGCTGGCCCTGTTCAGATCCCTGTAGTCAACACACATTCTGACCTTACCATCTTTCTTCGGCACCGGCACCATGTTGGCCACCCACTGAGGCTAAGAAGTCACTGCAAGAAACCCGACATCGAACTGCTTCATAACCTCAGCTTTGATCTTCTCAGACATCTCTGGACGCATACGGCGGACCTTTTGCTTAACCGGAGGGCAATCTTCCTTGGTAGGCAAGTGATGGACCACAATGTCGGTATCCAACCCAGGCATGTCTTCGTAGGACCAGGCAAAGATCTCCACATAATCATGCAACATCTGAATCAACCGTTGTTTCACGCTGAGCTCTAGATTGGCACCAATCTTGACTTCCTTCCTATCTGTCTCAATACCCAGATTTATTGTTTCCACCGGCTCTTCATGTGGTTGAATTGCCCTCTCTTCCTGGAGTAACAGTCTTGCAAGCTCACCAGGCACTTCGCAATCATCTTCACCTTCGTCTTTGGCTAAGTTGATCAGATTTTCGAAGTCATAACTGGCAGTAGCAGAGTCGTTACCAGTGAGATCCAGAGTGGATTGAAACCTGTATGAGTGAGTGTGTGTAAATACAGCTGCTTTGCAATATATATAAAGAAAGAAAGGGAGCGCAAGATTTGAAATGTGAAAAACGTCTAATGCTTTTATTCATGATATATGAAGGTGACAAACAAAAGCCCTCACAAACAGAACCACGGTGCCCCGGGTAAGACACCGGGCCATAAAGTTTCAAATTACTGTTTATTACAAATCCAAAACAAAGAAGTTCATTACTGGGTGACAAAAGTAATGGGTGTAAATTCTTTTGCGGTCCAGTTGCTAGGTCCACCATTGGCCGTTGGGTAGATCCAGCTGTCAAACTCTGATTCTTCCACTTCGTCTTCATCCCCAATAGCATTCACTCCTGGATTGGTGATGAGCACAGGAGGTCTTCCAATCCTTGCCTTGCGCACAGCCTTCTGAGCCTCTGCAGTGAAACCCAGCCCAAACTTGTTAGTCTTAGGAGTAAAATCAGGGAGCTTGCCCCAGTTTGCACATTCACCTTTTTCAATCACAGCCCAGGCGTCCTTTAAGGAGGCCATCTTCAAAGGAGAACCCTCTTCAACTACTGCTTCTGCTGCTGCCAATGTTTGTGGCACCTCTTCAAAATGTTGAAAGGGGGTCTCAATGAACTCCCCATCCATTTCCACGTACCTGAAGGAGTTGAGGTGGCTGACCATGTATTCCTCTTCCCCTTGCACTGTTACAATCTTCCCCCTGACCGGGTACTTGAGCTTCTGATGCAACGTGGAGGTCACAGCTCCAGCCTTGTGGATCCACGGGCGACCCAGCAAACAAGAATAGGATGGACGGATGTCCATCACATAGAATTTTGAATCAAAGACCTGTGACCCAACCCTGATTGGGATGTCAACCTCACCATGTACCATTCTTTTGGACCCGTCAAAGGCCCGGACAATAATGTTACTTGGTTTGAGCTCTAGACCCTCACAGTCCAGCCTGTCCAGAGCCTTCTTGGGTAGCACGTTTAGTGAAGAACCAGTGTCAACCAGCACGTGAGCAAGAGTAGTGCCCCTGCATTCAATGGAGACATGCAGGGCATCATTATGGTTCTTCCCCTTGGCCGTCAGATCAGCATCAGAGAAACCCAGACCGTTATCAGCAGTTAGGTTGGGCATACAGTCGGTGAATTGATCAGCAGACGTTTCTTGGGGTACGTGAGCCGTCTTCAAGAAAGCAATCAGGGCCTTGGCATGGGCCTCTGAACACAGCAGCAGTGATAGCATGGAGATTTTGGAGGGGGTGTGCCCCAGCTGTTCGACAATGTTGAAATCACTTTTCTTTATAATCTTGAGGATCTCTTCTATCTCCTGCTTGGAAGCCTCAACAATGGTCTTTGGTGCCTCCGTCCGGGCAGGCACATCAGCAGCAATCCCCTTGCCCCGAGTGTCAGATGATTTGGCAGCAGGGGTAGAAACTTGATCAGGGGAAGAGACAGACACACTGGCAGGTGTGATGATCAAAGGCCTCTGAATTACTGGAGGAACAATGTCTGGTGAGAACAGTCTTCCACTACGAGTGACCTTAGCAGGCCCAGTGATGTTGGTGACACCAGTATCAGTATTGAACTCTTGCTTCACTCCTAGAACATAAATATCTGCCCCATAGTGCCACAGGACAGCTTTATCAGACTTGTAGGGGATGGGCCCCGGAACAGTAATAGTGATGGGAGCAATCTTGTGAACAGGCAAAATTTGGACAGGCTTCTTTGAAGGAGCCTTGGAAGGGTTATTGAAAATGGTAACAATTGAAACTTCTTCAACAGGGGCAACAGGAACAGTAGTCTTTTTGAACAAAATCTCTTTACTATCCATCAGGTTTTGGACGCCTGATTTCAGCAAAGAACAACCAGCAGGGGAATCGACACATAAAGGGCAACCTTTGCTACATCCCGGAAATAAACCGGCTAGCAACAAGTTCCTCTTGACAGTCAGCAGCGGAGTAGCAACATCATCCACAGAAGCTACATATAAATCCTCCTCAACAGCATTCACTCCATGCTGGGGCATGGGAGCGGTCACAACATTTGGCCTCTTGGGCGCCTCGAACTGTATCTCCTTGGCATCAATAAGGTCCTGAACCTTATTCCTCAGGGCCCAACAATCATCAGTAGAATGTCCCGGGCTATCAGAGTGATATGCGCAACGGGCGTTGGGGTTGTATTTCGGAGATGCTGTGTTTACCATCTTCGGAGCCTCTTTGACAGTTACCAGGCTAGTTGAAAGCAGTTGCGGCAGGATCTGAGAGAGAGTCATGCTGAGCCGAGTATACTGCCGTTTGGGCCTCTCAGCTCTGGGTTGGTTGTATTGCTGAGGAGCAGCAGCAGGCTTAGAAATTACCACCGCGTTGACAGCTTGGCGGTGTTCCGGTTTGTCCTGCCTTCTTGGACCATACACAACACTTGCCTCTTTCTTGAAGGGCTTCTTTTCAGTACTTGAGGAGGCAACCTTCTGTATCTTCCCCGATTTTATACCAGCCTCGATCCTCTCACCAGTCAGGATCAGATCAGTAAACCCAGCAGAGGAATTACCAATGAGATGATTGAAAAATGGACCAGATAGGGTCCCCAAGAACATATCCACCAGCTCCCGGTCCGTCAATGGTGGCTGCACCCTGCCAGCCAGATCTCTCCATTTCTGTGCGTACTCCTTAAAACCTTCTCCCGATCCTAGTGACATACCCTGGAGTTGGGTACGCATAGGAGCGAGGTCGGAATTATATTGATACTGCTTGTAAAAAGCAGTGGCCAGATCCTCCCAGTTACGAATGTTGGTTCCATCCAGCTGATAGAACCATTCGAGGTGAGTCCCTGAAAGACTCTCCTGGAAGAACCCTTTGATACCACTTCTAGCTTCCCAATGTCCCTTGAGGTCAGATGGTTGTAGGTGTAAGGCCTTAGCAATCTCTTCAAGTTTGGGTTCCTTTTCCGTACCGTTGTAGGGTAGCTGATCAAGGATAGGGATCTTCAAGAGCCGGGAGAACTCTTCCAATGTAGGTACTCGTTGGTAATCCAGGAAAGTGAAACAGTGGTGCAGAGGGTCAAAGAACTGGAATAGGACCTTTATCATATCCTCCTCAATGTTGGTGTTGACCAAGCTGATGAGTCTTCCATGCCTCTCACTGAATGAAGAGCTCTCGAGAATCCTGGATATAAGCTCCTTAAGTTGAGGAGGGATCCTTACAAGGCTGATCTGAATTGTCTTTCTGCGAACAGTTTCCATGTCCTACAAAACAAGAACAAAGATGAAGATTCGAACCCCTGAAATGGTTAGCCAATGCATATGATGCTGTATGATGTCATGATGCTATGATTAAACACACCACAAATATTTACAAAGGCAAACATGATAAGGCACACAAGTTACACCACAGCCCTTAGAGTTTAGGCCTGCATGGGGTCTGGGTATTACCCTCTTGAAGTTAGTGGGCTCAACCTGTCCTATCAGAAGTAACCGGGTTCTAAGGGTCCCAATATCACTGGATTGCTTTCATTGTTCATCGTTTCGATTTAGCCACTGAACTGGCGACCAAAATATTCCAGGAAAGCAACCCTCAATTGAGTGTAGTATCGAGTATCAACCAACCTCGGACTGCACCAAAGTCAGTTATCTCACTACCCTAAAGAGGCCAAGATAGTTCAATTAAGGTTCCTAAGGTCAGTTGATGCTTCACGACACCACATGGAGGCCCCGTACTCTCCTTGACTGAACTCAAGGGTTACCGGTACACACCAAAGTGCCACATCAACGTAGCCGACTGTTTCAACCATGTCGGTATACCCCACACAGTTCCCTCACAGCCTTGTTGCTACTTTCTAAGAAGGTATCCCCAGATCCGGGTTAGGATCTATAGAACTCTCGAGACAGTCCCACAATAATAAAGCAAACAAGTCAAAGCAATTGAAAACACAGTTTATGAACTATCCTAAGGTACACCTCACTTTACAAAGTAGTCCCCAGCAGAGTCGCCAGTTCTGTGATCGGTGGATCTGGAACTGACTGTTTAACGCTGGTTTCGCGAAATGTCGCGGAAGCAAGAGTCGCCACCGTCTTTTATTTTCTCCAACATGGAAAGGACAAAAGTACAGAACAATTCCTTATTGAGATTAGCTCTCGGTTCGGGAGGTAGATTTATAGAAAGGGAAGGTGTTAGCACCCTTTCTATCCATGGTTATCCATGGGCTCTTAGATACTTGCTCATTTGTGTTTTCAAAAATGCTTGTTTGCTTTTCAAGTGTGAGTGGGTTTTGAAAAAGTTTCGTTTGAAAAATTTCAGATCGACTCTTGTATCAGTCCTCAAGAGTGTTTGAAAATTCGTTTTGAAAGCTTTTTGAAAAGGTGTCGGTGTGAAAAGAAGTTTGATTTGTTTTGAATTAGAGCAAGTATCTACGAGTCATCTACCTACCCTAAGGAATTAAGTTGTGTAAGTGTCCTTTAGGTAGTGCCATCCCACCATTGAGAGGTAGGTAGCGCCACCGTTGTAGGTGTTCGGGTCAATTTGAGGGTTAGGGACAGTGAGGTCACCGAGCAATAGTAAGATACCTTAGAAGTTACCCTTATGCCATTGATCTTTTTATTCCGAGGCAACCGTTTCGAGGCAACTGTTCCGAGGCAACTTGTTTCGAGGCAACCGTTTCGAGGCAACTAGATCAATGGAACATAAGGACTCACTAAGACGTCCTATACTCGATAACCACGTTTCGAGGGGCAAGGCAACAATGTGATCACCAGAGCAACAGTAGGACACCTTAGAAGCTACCCTTATGCCATGTTCATGGACATAAGGACTTACTAAAACGTCCTATACTCGGCGACCACGTTTCGAGGGGCAAGGCAACAGTGAGGCGTACCCTAGGAGTGGTGTGTGAATTGTGTGTCATTTTCAGTTATATTTGTCTTGTCATGCATTTGGTGATCTACGCTTTGATTTTTATTTGGGCCATACATTCTTTCATGTGATTAACAGTTTAAAGGGTGCGGGAATTAAAATGCGGAAAATAAAAGGTCCTACGCTATTACAAGGCGCGGGTCTACATCGCCAAATTAACAAAGACCCGATTTTGAATAAAGAATGCGAAAAGTAAATGTCCTAATTATCTATTACAAGGCTTTGGGGAAAATACATTATATTTAAAAAGGAAATAAAAGTAAACGTGCGAAAAGAAATAAGAATCGAGAGTGCGAGGGCGTTGGACCCTTTAAAGAAATTAAATATTGAAATTGAAAATTGATTAATGATTTAATAAGAAAAGAAGTTATTTTTTTTGATGTTTTTGTATTTAATGGACATAAAGAAAATTAATTGGATTTTGAAATTAAATAAAAAAACCTAGTTCTAAATTGTTTTTAATTATTAAAGAAAATATTTAAGTTTAAACCTAATTTACTAATTGTTTAATTACAAGAGTATTTACAAAAATAATTAATAATTAGTAATGATAAGAATAAAAAGGAAAAAGAATAAAAATACTAAAACCCTAATTTCTATATTTTTTAGTTATTAAGAAAATATTAAAATTGAAAACCTAAATTAAACTAATTTGATTATTAAAATTTATTTACAAAATAATATTAAATAAAACATATTTTTTGTTTTTATGATTTCTGATTTTTATTTTATTTTTTGTATTATAAAAATTGATTTGGTGAATTAAAATAAAATAATTAAATTAAAATAAATAAAAGAGAAAAGAAGTGAAAGAAAAAAAATACAAACAAAAAGGAGGGGTTTCTGCCCAATTTGGAGGTGTCTACCAGGAATTTAGGCCCATTAGGAAGCTGGCCACGTTGACTTTTCCCACTTGGATACTCCTTCATGGACTGAGGAACATGATGGATGCTCTTTGGTAACCATCAGATTGAATCCCTTGGCGCGTGGCAGACCAGGGGCTGGAGTTGTATGGTGGTCTTTAGATGAGAAGCTGCATAGAAACATGTTAAGCAAAATAATGGAAATAATTTGAGGGGACCTGGGATTCGAACCCAGGTCCCAGCATTTACCAAGCCACCTGCCTACCAACTGATCCATTGCACGCGTTTGTAGGTAACATAGAAATGAAATAATATATGGAATAAAAACATTATATGCCAAAAACAAAAAAAAAAGCGCGCGTGGATTTGAACCCTCCACTCAGGTCTTGCCACACCAACCTTCTTCTCCGCTTGCCCCTGTAACAAAAGAGATAGCGGGGGTTTTAAACCCCCCCAAAACGCAACCTGCAAAAAAAATAGTGATTAGGCCATGCTTGGCCATAAATTGAGCGTGATGGGTCCGTTATGATCGTTTGGAGGTCACGATTCCAACCATGGCAGTTTGATGTCCTAATTTTACAGTATGGGGAAATCCCCAATTTGAAGCTTGAGAAACCCTAAAATATTTCAATGGTGAATCATGCTATGATGCGTTAAAATGCAATTGGATCAATCTACTAGCTTTAGAAAGCCCCTAGCAACACAAAACAACAAAGAAAATGGGTTAATTGCTTATGAAATATGATATACGATTTGAAAAAAAGAAGCAAACCGGAGGAGGTCTATGGCACGATTCCTTGAGTGATTATGCTTGTTTTTGATTGCCAAAGCTTCATAGGGATGTCAGGAATATGTTTTGATGGGAATTGGGACTTGAGACTTGCTGTAAGGAGGTTTTCAGTTTTCAAGTTTGTGTGACAATTTTGCAATTTGGTATGGCCGTTTTTGGAGCTCTTAGGTCGTGTCTTTGCTTGTGATCACTTGCATATAGGTTAAGTAATGAGTTTTGATAAGAATTATGGCCAATAATGCCTTGCATTCATGCTTAAGATTTTGACATAAACTCCATTAACACACCTTCCATTTTTGATCCAAATTTGAATTCTTGCTTGATTAGGCCTTGACACGAATTTGGGATGTGCATAATGGTGGTTCAAAGCTAATCAAAGCAAGATATGTCCCTTAATTAATCTTTTTGATTTTTATTTGATTTTAAAAGATTTAAAATGAATTAAATCCAATAAAATCAAATAAAAATGAAAAAATGAATTTTAAATTTTGAAATAAAATGTGGGACACGTGGGAAGCATGGCCAAGCTGATTCAAGTGGAAAAAGTGGGCCCCTTTTGTCAAAAATGAAATTTCAAGGATAAATGATTTTGGCCATTTCACAAATATTTCCCAACTTCTCCAATGCATATCTTGCTCAATTCTGAAGTTATGAACATGTTCTTGGACATTTTGGAAAGGTATTGAAGTCCTCTAACCAATGTCTTTGGTCCCATGTCATTTTGATTTACCAATCTCAAGTTATGGTCTTTGACTTAAAGTCCCTTTTTGTTGACTTTTGAAAATGACCTATAATGTTGAAATAGATAACTTTTTGTGAGAGCATTTCTTGGACTTGGAATGTGAAGATGAGTTGTAGGAGATGTTCCCCCCTTCAAGATGAGCATTGGATGGGATTTTTCTGATGAACCATGAAAAAGTTATGCCTTGGTCAAGTTACAGTTGACTTTTTAGCTGTCCAAAAATAGAAACTTTTGCATCTTGAGTCTTTTTGAGCCATACTTTTGAGAATCATGATCAAGAATTGATAAAATGATGTTTGTGGCTTCAAAATAAGATGTTGACCAAAAATTTTGACTTTTGACTGCCAAATGACCATTTTGCCTCTACAGTTGACTGTTGAGCAATTAGGGTTTTTGACTGTGCAACTTGACCTTGTGAGCCTTGAAACTTGATATGTAGGTGCTTGACAAAGTTTATAGGCATTTGGGGCTTGATTAAGCCCTTGAAAACCTCAGCTTCCTTGTGAGAACCAAAACCCTAGTTTGACTGGCTTAGGAGGATGGTTGACTGTGTAGCCCTTGAGTAGACTTTGAACCATTTGCTTGTCATAACTTTGAAGATTATGGGAGGGCAAATTTTGGGGTACAACAACCACGACTCAAGATGCAACATCAAATGAGACTCAATTACAATGCACATGCATGTGGTACCATTGGAGCAGAACTCCCAACTTAAAAATATTTACCAGTAATCTCGAGGCACAAGGCATAAGCCTTCTTCACAAATCATTTTGCCAATACAAGCCTTCACAAAATCCTCCAATACAGGCCTTCATAAAATCCGCCAATACAAGCCTTCACAAATTCAAATGTATGAATGTACAATACATGCAACAACATCATTAAACACATCACGAGTCATACACCTATATCACTACTTCACTGGCCATAGGCCTAAAACGTCATCAACGTAATTAACAATAATTTATCATTCATCGCAAGGCATAAGCCTACATTACCATTGTTACCAGTAAATAGAGGTAATTCATCATCATATAAAATTCTTTGTAACTTCACATTATCAACAAGAATTCATAGTGAAAATCACAACAACACAACAACTCAACATAATTCAACTTTGGCCATAAGCCTACAACTTGATATTTCAAAAAATACAATTAACACAACGTTGGCATAAGCATACATCTTAGTATGTCACAAAAACAATATCACAACAACATGTCAACAACCATTCAACATTGGCCATGGGCCTACAACATAATATTGCCCATAATTATTCGGACAATTCTCGACTATAGCGGTTAATTACTTATCTAAATGCTTATTTATAATTACAAACTTTTACAAATTGTTATACTATAATACTACATCATCATTATCATTGATATTATTATTATTATGAACCAAGCATTATCATAAGATCGGCATGTCATCATCATGCTTCATCACCACAAAACATCATGGTGATTCAATGCGGGAAAGCTAACTCTATCCTAAATTGGGTACTATAATTATCCTTCATTTTACTCCTTATAAATATAGTTCATCGTATTAGCTTTTCAACGCTTCGAATGGCGCATCAAACGGAGTTACGGTTCAAATGTTATGGAGTTTTCAAGTTTTCAAAAATACTGTCAAACAGTGAGCAATCGATTTCACTAACATGCAAATCGATTGCACCTTGTTCCAGAGGCCAAAAACCATGTTTTTAAGCATTGCAAATTGATTGCTCTGTACTGCAAATCGATTGCTTACTGAAACAGAAGCAAAAATCCCAATTTTAAGCAGTGCAATCGATTGCTCTTCTATTACAACCGATTGTACCCTGTGAAAAACAGTTTTACAAATTCTGTAATACACCAACATCAACATAAAATAATTCTCCAACCACATAGTCATCAATTGAATTTCTGCAACTTTATCAGGAAACGCAACACTGCCGTAGCAACAAAACAACAACCTTTCACACAAAATCACACACGATAATTTCATATAACCAACCCCACATATCATTTATCATATACCCAATTATAGATCAAGAATCCCACCCTTATCTTGGATTGAATGCAGCTCTAAGAAACTTCAATGGAATTTATGGGAATTTGGCACTAGTAGCAACTTCCTCTTGTTCTTCTTCCCCTCTGAAAACCCTATTCCTCTTTCTCTTCTTTTTCTTTTCCTGATGACACTATACTCTCTTTCTCCTCTAATTTTATAATAATAATATAATATTATTCTATTAGTCCAATTAAATTCAATTGGGCCTAAATGTTACACCTCACTCTTACTTCATATAACCATATAATTAAGCCCAACTAATTCTATTCTTATTTCTAATAAATTAATACTATAATATTTCATTAATCCCAACATAAGAATTATTATTAATCAACTAATTAATTAATTGATAATAATCCAACAACTTTTACCAATAATTCTTAACACCTCGCTACATCACAAATCATCCAAAATATAATTTAATTAAATAATTAATCAAATTAACGGGCGTTATAACTCTCCCCCACTTAGAATATTTTCGTCCTCGAAAATCTATTCGATACTACCACTCTTAGTACGAGTTTCGCATCCAACCGTTGATTTCTAAGTCGCTTCTGACAACACTTCGACCACTACTTTCCTGATAACTCAATAACTCAACATGATTCAAATCGATTACTCACATGTTAATCATTCAACACTTCGTGACATAATCATTACTAGCATCTCAACTACTCTACCATAATCTGACATATCAACGTTTAAAGTAGCAACAACTATAATACACTTATACTTGGATATATATATCATTGCAATATCCTCTTAACACTCTTTTCAACACCAAAACACATACACAATTTCATCTCCGTATGTCAATTATCAACAAAATATCAACAACTCTACTCATATCATCGTATCACTCTTATAGTGACATCCACACAACCAACAATCCACAATAATCTTCTTATAAGATCTGAAATTATTTACTAACAAACATAGTACCCTGGCACATCATCCCTATATCAACAATCCACCAAATCAAGCATGTAGAGTCGTATACTCATAACAACTGCGCCACATACGCTTCAGCTGCGCAACTCTGATAATCCATCTTAAGTCACCGTCCTCATTAAAGTTTCATCCAACTATACAGTTTACAAGTCTCATTCCAGTTTCATACTTTCCTCAATATCCACCATAAAACCGTTGTTCAATTGATATTCTCAATATTTTACTCTGCGATGTTAGCTTGCATATAACTTGCCACTCTAACTTGTTCAACGCGTCTCAACTCTTTCTTAGCCACTCCTGTATTAATTCATACAATCTGGTGAGAAACTATCCTCACAATATAACATCAATCACTTTACACACCATTAAGGTAGCAAGACAAGTCTACACCATCCAACACGGTCTCGTCTACTATCAACAAGAGATTAAGGGTGATCAGTTCCTCAATTTTTCAATAGATAGCCGACAACCATAATGAAGTATAAACCATCATTACCGAACTATAATAGTGTTCCTTTAGAACTTGTACTCAAGTCACCTAACGCACCATAATCCAATAATTTCCAATGAGGTTTACAAATACTTCCACAATTTCCCTCTCATTAGATTTTGTCGATGAGACACCAATGCTCAACAACACTTGCACTGTCGCCATCAACAACATACAAAACTAACATCTTACAACCGAAACATATCCGAGAAGCAAAGCTTCTCCCCCACTTATCTTCAACTCAACTCCTGCATACAACTTAATTAGAAAAACAACAAGCACCGACAGTGATTCACACACTTGTCACGCACTAAAGAACAAACAACATTAGACAACTTGGTCGGACGGACCGACCTAGTCTGATACCACTATTGTAACACCTCATTTTTACCCGGCGGATAATAATAAAATCAGAGTTCAACATAAATAGGATGCTACATTTTCCAACTTGAAATCAAACTTCATTTAATCGCATATAAAACAGATACATAACACTTAATTTGGATGAACCGATAACAACCTGATTTATTCTTTAAAATCAAACAACTTTTTATTGATAAGCGGCGGAATATACATATTCAACTTCAATTCACTTAACATCTTTATTCAACTAAAACAACTTCAAGACAACAGTTACTTCATGTAAACAACTTAAAGATTCAACAACATAAATAATAATCAACAACTAAACATCAAGCGTTCATCCCCCCTGAGTGCTACGTATCAGAGAAACGAAACCGACTCGATACTGATGAGGGTAACAACTATTCTTCTTGATCACCTGCACATTACCAACAAAGGGAAACATTCAAACAGAAGGGGTGAGATATCAAACTATATAATTGAATGTATGATAATAAATATATCAGAATTAGTTCATATAAAATCACCACTTCACAACTTTCAAACATCTTTAATCTAAATAAAACATCAACACAACATAACAACTATTTCACAATCTTTAGATGATAGCTGTCACAACAAGTCAACAACATAAAGCAACAACAAATCTATCTTCACCATGACTCAAGATGCAACATCAAATACGACTCAATTACAATGCACATGCATGTGGTACCATTGGAGCAGAACTCCCAACTTAAAAACATTTGCCAGTAATCTCGAGGCACAAGGCATAAGCCTTATTCATAAATCATTTTGCCAATACAGGCCTTCACAAAATCCACCAATACAGACCTTCACAAAATCCGCCAATACAGGCCTTCACAAATGCAAATGTATGAATGTATAACACATGCAACAACATCATTAAACACTTCACGAGGCATACGCTTATATCACTACTTCACTGGCCATGTGCCTACAACGTCATCAACGTAATTAACAATAATTCATCATTCATCGCAAGGCATAACCCTACATTACCATTGTTACCAGTAAATAGAGGTAATTCATCATCATCTAAAATTCTTTGCAACTTCACATTATCAACAAGAATTCACAGCGAAAACCACAACAACACAACAACACAACAACTCAACATAATTCAACTTTGGCCATAAGCCTACAACTTGATATTTCAACAACGATAATTAACACAACATTGGCATAAGCCTAAAACTTAGTACGTCATAATAAAAATATCACAACAACATATCAACAACCATTCGACATTAGCCACAGGCCTACAACATAATATTGCCCATAATTATTCGGACAATTCTCGACTATATCGATTAATTACTTATTTAAATGCTTATTTATAATTACAAACTTCTACAAATTGTTATACTATAATACTACATCATAATTATCATTGATATTATTATTATGAACCAAGCATTATCATAAGATCGTCATGTCATCATCATGCTTCATCACCACAAAACATCATGGCGATTCAACGTAGGAAAGCTAACTCTATCCTAACTTGGGTACTAGAATGATCCTTATTATCCTTCATTTTACTCCTTATAAATATAGTTAATCTCATTAGCTTTCCAACGCTTTGAACGACGCATCAAACAGAGTTACGGTTCAAAAGTTACGGAGTTTTCAAGTTTTAAAAAATACTGTCAAACAATGAGCAATCGATTGCACTATCATGCAAATCGATTTCACCTTGTTCCAGAGGCCAAAAATCACGCTTTTAAGCAGTGAAAATCGATTTCTCTGTACTGAAAATCGATTTCTTACTGAAATAGAAGCAAAACTCCCAATTTTAAGCAGTGCAATCGATTGCTCTTCTGCTGCAATCGATTGCACCCTGTGAAAAATAGTTTTACGAATTCTGTAAAGTGCAGTACGAAAACCCATTTATTTCAATTCAAAAGACACAAAATTCATGAAATAGTACACAATCAAACATCCAGTTATCATTTCTATCAACATACATCAATTACCACAAATACACCAACATCAACATAAAATAATTCTCCAACCACAGAGTCATCAATTGAATTTCTGCAACTTTATCAGGAAACACAACATTGTCGTAGCAAGAAAACAACAACCTTTCACACAAAACCACACACGATAATTTCATATAACCAACCCCACATATAATTTATCATATACCCAATTATAGAGCAAGAATCCCACCCTTACCTTGGATTGAATACAACTCTAAGAAACTTCAATGGAATTTTTGGGAATTTGGCACTAGTAGCAACTTCCTCTTGTTCTTCTTCTCCTCTCAAAACCATATCCTCTTTCTCTTCTTTTTCTTTTCCTGATAACACTATACTCTCTTTCTCCTCTAATTTTCTAATAATAATATAATATTATTCTATTGGTCCAACTAAATTCAATTGGGCCTAAATGTTACACCCCACTCTTACTTCATACAACCATATAATTAAGCCCAACTAATTCTATTCTTATTTCTAATAAATTAATGCTATAATATTTCATTAATCCCAACATAAGAATTATTATTAATCAACTAATTAATTAATTGATAATAATCCAACAACTTTTACCAATAATTCTTAACACCTCGCAACATCACAAATAATCCAAAATATAATTTAATTAAATAATTAATCAAATTAACGGGCGTTACACCAGTAAAATTACGAGAAGCGGAAGAGTTTTCTCTCCCGTGATCTCTCCAAAGTCTGTTGCTACTCCTGTGATTATTCCTGCTGCTACTCATGTCAATACTCCCATTGCTACTCCTATTGTTATCCCTGTTGCTGGGTCAACCGAGACACGGGGCAAAGAGGTATTGGTTGAGCCTGTCCAGACGAAGGCACACAAAGAAGTCATCCTTGACGCTTCTAAAAAGGAAATGGAAGAGATATTAAAGATAATCAAGAAAAGTGATTATAATGTCGTGGAACAATTGAGGCAGAACCTTTCAAAAATCTCAATGTTGGCCTTACTCTTGTGCTCTGAAGCCCACACTAAGGCTTTATTAAAATTCCTGAAGTCTGCCCATGTGCCTCAAGAGACCTTCGCTGATCAATTCGAGAATTACGTGGCTAGTTTGACAGCTGACAATGGCCTGGGATTCTCTGATGCAGATTTAACTCCCAAGGGAAGGAAACACAATGATGCACTGCATGTCTCCATTGAGTGCAGGGGCACTACATTAGCCCATCTTCTGGTGGATACAGGTTCGTCACTGAATGTCTTGCCCAAGAATGCTATGGACAAGTTAGATTGCGAAGGACTCACACTAAAGCCCAATAACATTATGGTGAGGGCCTTCGACGGTTCTAAAAGAATGGTGCACGGGGAGGTGGACATCCCTATCAAAGTTGGTACTCAGACTTTTGACTCAACTTTCTATGTGATGGACATCCTCCCGTCTTACTCCTGTTTATTGGATCAACCTTGGATCCATGGGGATGGTGCTGTTACTTTACCCTGCATCAGATGCTGAAGTACCCAGTCAATGGAAATATTATCACAATTCATGGGGAGGAGGAATACATGGTGAGCCACTTGAACTCTTTCAGGTATGTTGAATTGGACGACGAATTCATCGACACCCCTTGTCAGAACTTTAAGGAGGTGCCACAGACAATTACTGCGAATAAGACTGCTGCCAATGCTCCAAAGACTACCAGACCTCCAATGAAGATGGCTTCTCTTAGGGATGCCAAAGCAGTAGTTGAAGAAGGTGGGTGTACCATTTCGGGCCAACTTCCAGACATTCCTTATAAATTTGACAGGTTTGGTTTGGGTTTTACTTCAGGATCCCAGAGAGCTATTCGTCGTGCCCGCACTGGGGGACCACCATTACGGATTAACAACCATGTATCTTCCCAACTGCCAGTGGTGGACTCAACAATTGGGAGGCCAAAGACTTCGTCCCTATTACTTTTATTCAGGAGTAATTGTCTTTCTGTTTTTGAGGATATGTAATATTTGAACAATTGAAACTTTAAAGCCTTGTGTATTACCCGAGGCACAATGGTCTATTTTGTGAGGGTTATTTCTTCATTTTCATATGTCATCAATAAAACATTGGATGTTTTTCATGCAAATTTTGCACTCTTTGTTTTTTCTTTTCTGATTTTTACTTTATCAAAAAAAAATATACAGCTATGCTCTTACACACACACCTACATATCAAACTGCAGATCCACATCCACTCTGGATCCCATTGGTAATCGTTCTTCTATTTCCACTTATGACTTTGAAAATTCGATCTACCAAGCCGAGGATGAAGGTAAGGAAGATTGTGAGGTACCAGGAGAACTTGCCAGACTGTTACAACAGGAAGAAAGGGAAATACAGCCTCATGAAGATCTGGGTGAGACAATTAACTTGGGTACTAAAGAGGACAAGAAAGAAGCCAAGATAGGTGCCGATCTGGAGCATAGTGTCAAGGAGCGATTAATTCAGATGCTACATGACTATGTTGAGGTTTTTTCCTGGTCATACAAAGACATGCCAGGACTTAACACCAATATTGTGGTTCATCGCCTACCTATAAAAGAGGACTGCCCTCCAGTGAAACAAAAGGTTCGTCGCATGCGGCCAGAGATGTCAAAAAAGATCATGACCGAAGTCATGAAACAATTCAACGCTGGTTTCTTAGCTGTCACCTCTTATCCATAATGGGTTGCTAACGTTGTTCCGGTACCTAAGAAGGACGATAAGGTATGTATGTGTGTGGATTACAGAGACCTGAATAGGGCAAGCCCCAAGGATGACTTCTTGCTTCGCCATATCGATGTTCTGGTTGACAACACCGTATAACATAGGGTATTCTCCTTCATGGATGGTTTCTCTGGGTACAATCAGGTCAAAATGGCACCTGAGGATATGGAGAAAATGATCTTTGTCACATAGTGGAGTACTTTCTGCTACAAAGTTATGCCATTTGGGTTAAAGAATGTCAGGGCAACGTATCAGCGTGCTATGGTAGCTTTGTTTCACGATGTGATCCATCACGAGATAGAGGTCTATGTTGATGACATGATAGCCAGGTCTCAGACTGAAGAAGAGCACCTTGATCACCTACATAAGCTATTTGAAATGTTGAGGAAGTATAAATTGAGGCTGAATCCGAATAAATGCACCTTTGGAGTAAGATCTGGTAAACTATTAGGTTGTGTTGTCAGCGGAAAAGGAATCGAGGTGGACCCTGAAAAGGTTAAAGCTATACAAGAAATGCCAACTCCTTGCACTGAGAAGGAGGTCATGGGATTCTTGGGATGCCTAAACTACATTTCCAGATTCATTTCCCATCTAACCACTACTTGTGAGCCAATCTTCAAGTTACTGAAGAAAGATCAAGCAGTGAAGTGGAATGACGACTGTCAGAACGCCTTTGACAAAATCAAAGAATATCTTCAAGAGCCTACAATTTTAATGCCTCCAGTTGAAGGAAGACCTCTGATCATGTACTTAACGGTATTAGAGAACTCAATGGGGTGTGTGTTGGAGCAGCATGACGAGTCTGGTCAAAAAGAGCATGCAATATACTACCTTAGCAAAAAGTTTACCAACTGTGAAACAAGATACTCATTGCTCGAGAAAACTTGCTGCGCTTTGGCATGGGATGCTCACCAACTGAGATAGTATATGTTGACTCACACTACCTTGTTGATATCCAAAATGGATCATATCAAATATATCTTTGAGAAGCCTGCTCTCTCCAGAAGAATAGCTAGATGGAAAATGATCCTGACCGAATACAACATTCAATACACAACCCAGAAAGAAATTAAGGGAAGTGTACTACCTTATCATTTGGCTCATTAGGCTATGGATGACTACCAATCTATGAATTTTGAGTTCCCAGACGAGAACATCATGTTAGTGATTGATTATGAAGAACCTGGACCAGATGAAGGACCTGAAAAAGGATCCCGATGGACTATGGTTTTTGATGGAGATTCCAACGCTCTTGGAAATGGCATTGGTGCCGTGATTATCTCTCCTGAAGGTTGTCGTACTCCTTTCACTGCCAGGCTATGTTTCAATTGTACCAACAACATGGCTGAATATGAAGCATGTATTATGGGTCTCAAAGCTTCCATCGACTTGAGGATCAAGTTCTTGAGTGTATTTGGAGACTCGTCCGTAGTAATAAGTCAAATTAAAGGAGAATGGGACACAAAGCATCCTAATCTCATCCCGTACAAATAGCATGTGTTGACATTGATTCCATACTTTGAAGAAATTACCTTTGAGCATTTTCCACGAGAGGAAAATCAACTAACGGACGCGCTAGATACTATGTCATCCATGTTTAAAGTCAGGTGGGATAATGAGGCTCCTCAGATCACTATTAATAGGATGGATGAACCAGCATACTGTCACGAGATTGGTACTGAAGAAGTAATGGACAAGCCTTGGTTCCATGAAGTCAAAAGATATCTTAAAGCCCAAGAATATCCTGAAAGAGCTTTAGTCAATTAGAAGAAGTTCCTAAGAAGGTTCTCTACCAAGTTCTTTCTCAGTAACGGGATCCTCTACAAGCGCAACTATGAAACTACCTTGCTTCTGTGTGTAGACAAGAGTGAAGCAGAGAAGATTATGGATGATTTGAATGAAGGTACCTTTGGCACCCATTCTAGTGGGCACATGATGGCTAAAAAGATCCTACGGGCAGGATACTATTGGTCCACTATGGAAGCAGACTATTATTAGCATTCGCGAACTTGTCACAAATTCCAGATCTATGTTGATAAAGTACACGTGCTTCTGGTTCCTCTAAACGTCTTGAATGCTCCTTGGCCGTTTGAAATGTGGGGCATCGACATGATCGGAGAAATTAGACCTATAGCTTCTAATGGGCACCGCTTCATCCTGGTTTCCATTGATTACTTCACAAAATGGGTTGAGGCAGCTTCATTTGCTTCTGTTACCAAGAACATTGTGGCCCGACTCATCAGACACAATCTTATATGTCGGTATGGTATTCTATAAAGAATCATTACGGATAATGGCACCAATCTCAATAACGCTATGATCACCGAGCTCTACACGTAATTCAAGATCCAGCATCATAACTCTTCTCCTTACCGGCCAAAGATGAATGGTGCTGTAGAAGTTCTAATAAACACATCAAGAAAATCATACAGAAGATGACAGTAACATATAAAGACTGGCATGAGATGTTACCATTTGCTCTTCATGGTTACCGTACCACCATGCACACATCAACAAGGGCAACTCCTTTCTCTTTGGTATACGATATGGAAGCTGTCCTACCCATTGAGGTCCAGATTCCTTCCTTGAGGATCATGAAGGATGCAGAGATGAATGAAGACGAGTGGATTCAAACTCGACTTGACCAATTAAACCTGATACGAGAAGAGGCTCACAATTGTCTGTCATGGTCAGATGTACCAAAAATGTATGATCACAGCTTTTAATAAGAAGGTCAGACGTTAGGTATATCAGGCTAGTGACCTGGTAATTAAGCGCATCATACTACCACAAGGTGATTCCATGGAAAAATGGGCTCCCACATACGAAGGGCCATTTGTGATCAAGAATATATTTTATGGTGGAGCCATGATCTTAACCACTATGGACGGTGACGACCTTCCGCACCCTGTAAACGCGGACATAGTTAAAAAATACTATGCATGAACAAAGACCCGCTAGGTTGACTGGCCTAGGCAAAAATTAGGGCATCCCGACGAACCAAAAGGGTTCGGGCAAAAATTAGGGATATACATAAAAAGATCTGTACACCCGAAAAGTCGAAAACCTGAAAAGGCGGCTTGGACAAAAAAGGGTATCCCGATGGACTAAAAACCCGAAAGGGTGGTCCAGACAAAAGTTAGGGATTTAAAGCGTATAACTATGTCCTGTTGGATCACCTTACAGCCAATCTTCATTATCAACTATCAAGCTCAAACAGTACAAATCAATCCAATATGCTTCGAACAAGCAGCGAAAGA
Source organism: Vicia faba (assembly GCA_948472305.1). Lineage (NCBI taxonomy): Eukaryota > Viridiplantae > Streptophyta > Magnoliopsida > Fabales > Fabaceae > Vicia > Vicia faba. Next base: position 1,613,392,541 of record OX451738.1, on the reverse strand, counting down.
GATGAGATGCTCAAAGTCATAAAGGAAATAGCAGAACGGAACCCAATGGGATTATTTCACATATCTATTTTTCTTTGTATACTATTTTTGTATTAGTTTCATTCTTACGACAACATTCTCTTACTAGAATGTCTGTCTCCTTGTACAAAAACACTTATTCAAGTTAATACAAAGCTATCTCTTCGAAAGTGCAAAAATATTTATTTTTTATTTTTTCTATTTTGTTTGCAAAACGTCCAGTGATTATTTTTGAACATATGCATTTGAATGTGATTACTGCTTAAAAGTATACGCATAAAAAACAGAAAGACAATTACTAATGGCTTTAAGAAATGGGACAATATCTAAAGGCCATCCACACAATCCCCACAGATATTTTCTCCAGCAGATACCTTCTCCAGTAGGTACAGTGGCATGGGCATCCTACTATAAAGTCACTTCCATATTCTCGGCATGAAACCTAATGGTGTCAGGTTCTCATATCACTGGCAGAGCGAAATCTCTAAGTTACTGGTCCAACAAAAAAAATTCCCCAGTGAAGTCATCAAGCTTCTCAGGATTCACCAATAGGATTTCAAAAAAATCCCCAAGAAGTTCACGGAGTTTTCCTTCCCTAACAGAGTTTATTTCTCCAACAACGGAAGTTCATCTCCCAGCATTCAACTTCGAACAAAATCTGAAGACCTACATTCTTCATCGCCAGCTGCAATCAAGGATTTATTTTCCCTAATTCAACAATACGGCAATAGAACAACCGATACGTCCATACATTGCATTCATAAATCATTTTACAAACACCATAACATATGTAGCACAAATGCATATATCACAATATCATTTATTTTGAGAGCATCATGCAATTCATACATCATGACATTGCATGAAACTGACTTTACCTTTCCAGGTTGAGTTTGCAGACAGACAAACACTATCAACTTATACAACAGGTCAAAGATTAATGCTTGAAACCAGACGGGGAAACTATCTACACGAACAAATGGTATGCACTCTCGAAGCAAGACGAGTTTACCCATAAATACAACAGGCCACAAATTAATGCCGGAAACCCGACGGGGGAACTATCTATGTGACCAATGTTGCCAAGTCCCAGATTAATACCTGTAACAACCCAGGACAACTATTTATGGACGACCGACTGTAGATTAATACCTGTAACAAGCCAGGAAAACTATCTACATGAGGAGATTGAAGATTAATACCTGTAACAATCCAGGAAAACTATCTTTCTTTCTCAGGTTAGAGATTAATACCTGAAACCAGACAGGAGAACTATCTCAACGACCGACAAAAAACAAGTTCCAGATTAATACATGTAACAAGCCAGGACAATTATCCGTGGACGACCGAATGTAGATTAATACCTCTAACAAGCCAGGAAAACTATCTACATGAGGAGATTGAAGATTAATACCTGTAACAAGCCAGGAAAACTATCATTCTTTCTCAGGTCAGAGATGAATACCTAAAACCAGCCAGGACGACTATCTCAACGACCGGAAATTTTCAAGTTCCAGATTAACACCTGAAACCAGCCAGGACAACTATCTGTGAACAACCGGTTTTTAGATTAATACATGAAAACAGACAGGAAAACTATCTACACGGCCAAATGAAGCAATCTTACACAGGTTTCTTCTCATGATCTTCAAATGAAGTCTAACACGGACTCATCCTGAAGCAATCTTAGATGGGTTTCTTCTCATGATCTCCAGATGCAGTCTAACATGGACTCATCCTAAAGCAGCCCCACACAGGCTCCTTCTCATATATCTCTGGATGCAGACCAACAGGGACTCATCCCGAAACAGCCCTATTGTTGCACCCCAAAATTTTCCCTCTCATTTCTCAAGAATTTTCTCACAAGATCTTCCACGAACCAAGTTTGCAGCACTGATACATCAATCTAAGGTTGGAATTGGAACAGGGGCAAAATGGTCAAAATGCACACTGAAAAGTCAAACTTTGACTTTTGGATCAAAATCAAGTTTCAAAATTCATATTCAATCAAGACATGTTAGAGTATGAAGGTTGGTTCATTAAGAAAATCAAAAGTCAAAATTACTTTGGAAAATTCAAAATTCTAAACACTTAGAAATCTTTCTAAGTGCTAAGAAAAGATGATAAGTTCAGAACTTCTGGCCAGATTTTCATCATGATGCAAGCTGATTCAGAAAGAACTTCTGACACAAGAGTTGTAGATCTCAATAAGATCTAAAACATTGCAGAACATAACTTCTCCTAGAAATGCTGGATTTACAATTATAAATCCTTGAAGACACGTTCATAAAACTAAGATACTTGGTAAGTTCTGAGCGTTTCCAAGTCAGAATTTGGTTAAAACTTCTGGGCCAATTTTCACGTAGGAACAATCAGAGTTTGAAAAAGTAATTCAAAGGGGGTTTACAAAGCATGTTACAAGCTTTCTGAAAAGTCTGAGAACTCCTTCAGATCACGCTGGAGCAAGCAGATTCAAAGATCAGAAGTTGAACATTTGTTCTAAGTTACGTTGATGTTGAACCTCTGATCCAGATTCAAGCTTGCTGCACAATCTCATGTTGCAGGCTTTCTTGCTTGTTAAATCTCATCATCATTTAATTCTAACACCAACCTTTAAGTCTTTATCCAAAGGATCTTCCCACGTGTGGCATAAAAGTACCATTGCTGTCTTCGAAAACAAACTTTTGTACAAAGTTTATCTTGAACCCATGCTTCACTTTTCTTTTGAGTGTACTTCTCCCACAAATCATGCTTACAAACTCATATTGGGCGTGCTTAAAGCTGCTAACCACCCTACCTTGCCTTGAAACATGCTTGTTCAAACTTGCTTCAAAAACAAGTCAACGATCCATAACACACGATGGTTGTACTCTTGACTTCTCCAAGCTTCTAAACTCTTTGCCTATAAATTGAACTTCATTTTGCAACTATTAAAGGGGAGAGACATTGAAAAAATCCTTGAAACCTTGCTGAACATTCCAAGAACCCAAAACTGCAACACAAATACAAAACCTACTAGTTTCTGATTCCTGCATTCAAACTCCAATTTTCCTTAATTGTTTCTTGACCAAATCATCAATACAGTTTTTGATACACACATAAAGACTTTCCCAACTTCTATTTTCAAACCGTAACGCAATCTTCACCAACCTCCATTTCAAAAATCAGAACTTTGCTTCTTGGCTGTTCCAGAATATTCCAGCCATTCATAGCTCAAGTTAAGGGTTGCTTTAGCCTTCTGAGAACTTGAGGGGGCTGACTAGAACATCACAGCAATCTGAGCTAGGCTCTAATTCGCAGAATAACTTCCAACTGCAAGGTAAGTTTCTTCTGATTTTTATCTCATTACCTAGGCATTATTAGGCTTTCATTTTTCAAAGATACAATGTAACTATAATGGCTCTGATTCTGTACATATCTATAGAATTCATTTACATGGCCTAAGTAGAGAGAATTTCAGATCATAACTTCTTGAGGAAATTAGGGTTCAGAATTAGGATTAGCAAAATTCATGCTTGCTTCTGATTTACAGTTTTGATGTTTTGTATTTCTGAAATCATGATGAAATTTGCCATAACTCTTACGTTTGCATTTTCCATTTTTGTTGAGAAATGACTGAGTTATAGATATTCTGGTTGGTGTGAAGAAGAAGATGAAGTTCGTCATCAGAAGTTACTTTGTAATATATGTTTATGTTTTTACTTCTAATACCAGATGTATAGCCACCCTAGTGGTAGAGAGCGAGCGCATAAGGCACTAGTGTTAAGGGTCATGAGTTCTATTCCCAGAAACACCTTTTTATGTTTATTTATTAACATTTCCCCCATTATTTGTCAAAACAGTATTCCCGGACCAGAACTTCTAGATAAACCCCTTCATTTGTTTGTCAAAACAATACTCCTGGACCAAAACTTCTAGACATTCTCATCCAACACCATTGTCATATCAGTGACCCACAATCAGAACTTCTAACCTTCTAGTAATACTAGAACTTCTAGGTTTCCAGCTGCATTAGAACTTCTATACTCCTTCAACAATCAGAACTTCTAACCTTCCAGTAACATTAGAACTTCTAGGTTCCCAGTTGCATTAGAACTTCTAGACTCTCTCAGCAATCAAATCTTCTAGGCTTTACTTTGCTCCCAGCAACCTTAGAACATTAGTGAGTCTGGATCCAGAACTTCTGGCTTTCCTCGTTTCCGCTAACGTTTGGTTTCTGATTTGCAGGACGCTAAAGTCAGAACTTCTGCTCTCTTTGACTTCTATTCTCTCAGCCATGCGCTGACTCTAACTTTTATTTTCTTATTCACTTTTATTTTCATTAATCAAAACACCAAAAATACTTTATATTCACATGCTTTATTTTATTTCTTTTAAAACAAAAGACTAAAAATATTTTCTTAAGCAAATTTATTTCTTCTCTTAACAAAAACAAAACAAGTCTATTTTTACATTTTCTTGTACATTATTTCAATATGGTTGTAATAGATAATTAGGACTTTAATTTCTTGCAATCCCCATTTGTAAATTTGTACACCCCATCCCTAAATGATTGTAATAGCATAGGATATTTACTTTACGTTATTTATCGCTTTCATATAAATGCTAGTAAAGTAGGATTTGTATGGGAAGATAAAAGCAACAAGTAGACAACCTCTAATCAAAGACTAAATGCATGCAAATCAAACACACAATTCACACATGCACCCTTAGGGTAATCTCACTTGTTGCCTCGAAAAATGGTCATGTCCCTCGAATATGGGAGTTTTAGCAAAGACCCTCGATAAAAGATCGTAGTCCCTCGATGACCCTTAATGTTGCCTTCGATAGACGATTTAGTCTCTAAACGACATTGCTAAAACATCCCATAGGTTGCCTTCTATGACTATACAAACGCCCCACGCCCGTCCTTTCACATCCAATGATGGAGCTTCTTACCAAATCAATGGTAAGATAAAAACATCTAAAGGAGGAAGAAAAGAACATTTAAGACCTTTTGAGTAGGTAGGATGCTCCTAGTTGCTCGCTTGCTCACAACAAAAACATTTTATACACCAACACTTTCATTTTGAAACATTTTCAAAATACTACACTTTGTATGCGCTCTTATAGAGATAAGAATCATTACAAAGACACCTTTTCAAAATCACTTTAAAAAACAAACACTTCTTTGAACTATTTTCCAAACAACACTATGTATGCGTTCTTATAGAGACGAGAACCATTACAAAGGCACGTTTTCAAAATACTTTCAAAACCCACACCACAAGCACATTTTCAAACTAAAGCAAGTGATCTAGCAAGCAACTAAGAGCCCATAGATAACTATGGATGAAAAGGGTGATAACACCTGCCCTTTTCGTAATCTACTCCCCGAACTCAAGAAAATAATCTCAAAGGTCTTTCATGTTCTTTTCACCCTTTCCTTATTGGATAAAAGAAAATTCGGTGGCGACTCTTGCTATCCACAACAATTGCAATCAAACGCAAAAACATCCCAAGTCAGTTCTCCCACCGTGTTACACCTACACAGGCTCTTTCTAATACATTTTCAAGTAACGGTTAATTACATTATCCCTAGCAAGTTACTGTGAAGCCTAGATTTCAACCAGAAAATAGCAAACTTTCGTCTCTCCAGTCTAGAGATAACTCCTCAGTAGAGCCTTGGACAACTGAAGTTCCTAGACTCTATTCCCCAGAGTTTCCCTCAAGAGGGAGAACAATAGAAACTCACATTCCCCAGCGGAGTCCACCTCAGACAGCAGGAGCAAGAATTCCCCACAAAGGAACCATTTATGAAATCAATATCTACCTTAGATGGCATCTTTAAGCCCATCTTTGACGACTCTCTGTCATCCTCTCCAAATGGCATCTGTAAGCCCATTCACAACATCATCAACCATCAGGGTTAATTCATGAGAGTGCAAATTTCTGGGCACTCTAGTGTTTAATCATCTTCCACCTTCAGATCACGAAAGGCAGACAAGCCAATATAAATCCTCAGGTTTAAGAAGATTGAACATGGACAACTGTTATACCCAAAAATTTCCCCTCTCATGTTTTCCAAGATTTTCTCTTACATGGGTGATTACAAACACTTGCTTAAAGAAAATAAGAATTTTGAAGATAAACAAGGTATGTTCGATTGGCATTTAAACAAGGTATCTTCGATTGGCATTGGGACAAGGTGTCTTCGATTGGCATCTGAGAAGGTTGTCCTTCAATTGGCATCTAGAAAAGGAGCTTCGATCGGGTGTCCAAAATCCTTATACACAAACTTAGTTCACAAGACTTCGACTGGGCATTGGCTGTTTCATGCCTGATTCAATTGACAAGGAAATAACTTTCCTTGTGTGTGCCTTCAGCACACAAGGCCAAGACTTCTTCAGATTTTCCATCAATCCAATAGGCAATGGCCTCTTTTATGCTTACTTTGGCCTCCCTCATGCTAGCATCCACAAGGCATTAGCTTTCTTTGTGCTAGTTTTGACTGGGCCATGGCTCCCTCTGAAATAGCTTGCTTCGATTCCACATCTAAAATCCTTAACACACAACTTTCCACCTTTTGACATCTAGTAAGGACTATTCGAAGGACACGCAAATGATGCCATCAAAGGACATGCATTTGGTCCAGTCGAAAGACATACAATGGTTGGAAACAATTTTTGCTTGCTGGCCAAAGTCTTGCATACTATTGCACCCCAAAATTTACCCTCTTAATTTAGGCTTATGTTTCATCATGAACATCATATTGCATTGCATTCATACACTGTGATAGGATCAAAGTACTTTGGTTATCAAGTTTTCCTCAAGCTTTGAAGGATGCTTTATTCATCTCTTTGGATTATCAGAGGATTGAAGTTTGTGATTGATTACAAGGGGAACCACCCTTTGGATTTACCAGTCAAATTAGGGTTTTGTTTGATCAAGGCTATTGATCAAAGTACAAGTCTTGATTTGGAAGCCATAACATCTCACTGTCATTTGAAAAATCTTTGCACAAGGAATAGGTCATGATGCCCAGAGGATTTGAAGTTTTGAAGATGATTAATCAGTCTCCTAAGGTGTTAATCAAATTAGGGTTTGAGATTTTTAATCAGGATTTCTTGAGAATTTTGAAGTCAAACTTTGCACATGGCCTCTATATGTTTGAAAGATCCTATGTTTGAAGTTTTGATCATCAATTTTGAAGGGAAGTTGATCAATTGATTCAGAGGGGCAAAATGGTCATTTTGGTCAAAATCAGTTAAAGTCATGGTTGAACAAGTAAACTTTTGGTCAACCATCAATTCAAGGATGTACTTTTCATATTTTAAGTCCATTTTGGACATTGGATCAAAGAGATTGAGGTTTGGGTTGAAACTTGTTCTTGAAGAAACCCTAAAAGTTTCTAATTTTTGAAAACAAGGACTTAATTTCAAAAATACGTATTTTATTCACCTTTGATCAAGAAAATGCAAATAAAGTATGCTTGGAAAGCTAAGAGGATGATATGTCATCTCCTTTTGGTCTCATGTCCAAATTGGCAAGGAACCAAGAATTATGGTCTTTTGAAGTCACAAAATTATAGGTCATTTTTCAAAATTAGTGAATTTCAAGCTCAATTTTGAGGATGTTAATGGATTCAATTGCAAAAACTCAAAACTAAGGGATTGTATATCTTTTTAATACCTTTCCAAATTGTGCTCATTTGTGTCAAAATTTAAATGTATGAGCAAGTTGTGAACCATGGAATTTGGAGGCATTTCATTGAATTCATGCATACCATGCAATTTGCAATTTCTTGATAACTTGATTTATGGCCATTTGTTTCACTTCAAACTTGGCCCATGACTAATATGCAATGTACCAAGGCCCATCATGCCAAATTTTGTGCTGCACATGGGCAAATGCAAGGGGAACTCGTGATTTTTCCAAAAGGGCATGAAGTTGCCTAATCACCAACACTTGCTAAATACAAGGATTTAAGTCCTAATTTTGTTGGTAATCTCTTCCTGAGGTAAAAGGGACTGAAATGCACTTAAAAAGAAAGCCAACACACGAGGGATTGTGGGGCTGCATGTGCATACTTGATTTTGGCAAAAAGAAGATTTCATTCTTTCTAAGAGCTTTCAGTGCGAAAAACCTATCCTACCCTCCTCCTGATGCTCTATATATTGAGAAGCAAGCCTTAGTGAGCGTGGTTCATGCTTCATTTGATCCCTGAAATCAGAAAACTCCATAGCTATTTGCTCTTTAATTTTCTTCGATTCTTCCATCTCCCTTGCGCGTTTTGATCAATTCTTCTTGCATTCTCTTCTCCAAGTGATAAGGATTGTAGATCGAGGCTTGGTTTGCAACTGGAGTGAAGGAGACAGTAGATCCATTTTTTCTCAAATGTTTGAATTCTCAACTTTGGATTTTGATTTCTAGCCGTGTATTGTGTGATTTAAGTTCATAATCATGTTGTTTGAAGTCCATTAAGTGTTTTTGAAGCTTCAGAGCTTTTAATTTGATGAGATATGCTTGAATGATGCATCTAAATTTTTTCTGTTCAGTGAGTTTTTGAGATTTTTGCACGATCTGTTCTTGATCCATGGTTCATTATTTGTTGTGATTCGAATTGCATATTGAAGTATGAAATGCTGGCTTTAATTTGCAAGAAATTTCATGGAAAATGGTGTAGAATTGAGCATGTTATGTTGACTGGAAAATGAGATGATGAACTGGATCATGCGCGCGTTTTTGCCCTAGCCAGAGGTTGAAGATGATTACGTGGCCTCCTTTGGTTCGCCGGCTTATTTCTTTAATTTGAATTTTGTTTTATAAATTTATTTCCATAATTTTATTTCTTGCTCAAAAATGATTGAAAAATTCTGAAAAAATTATCACAAATTCAAAATAATATTCCCGACCTTGTGCATTTTTTTTGATAATTTTTGAAAATATTTTGATTGGTTCAAAAATTAATGAGTTTAATTAATTGTTTGTTTAGTATTTATTTTTGTTTTAATATTTCTTTGATTTGGAAAATTCCACAAAAAATATTTTTTGACTCATAACATCATTCGGAATTTGATTCTGAAATTTGTTTAGTTTTTTTTTTCATTTTTGATATTGAATTTTATTTCAAAAGTTAAATTGTTAATTGTTTTGTTTAAATTTTACTTTAATATTTCCATTGGTTCAAAAATTCTCAAAAAAATCATGTAAACTTTTTTTTAATCATAGGATCTGAACATATTTTCATTTTTGACTTTTTGTGATTTTTGACTAGGGTTTTCATTTTTGCCCTTAAATAATAGTTCAATTATTAATTGTTTGTTTATTTTTTATTTTAATATTTCCTTTAATTCAAAAATTCCTCAAAAAATCAGGGATGTTTATTTTTAATTCTAGTATTTGAATATATTTTTGGTTGGACATTTTTCTGATTTTTGATCAAAGTTTTATTTTGAGATGTGTTTATTTGTTTAATTATCTAATTGTTTGAATTTAATTTCATTTTTGACCTTTTTTCAATTCAAAAAATGTGAAAAAATATATTTTTTCTGACATTTAGGGTTTCTTGGTGATTTGTATGATCTTGGCTTAAATTGTTTGAATTTTGATCTTACTTAACAAATATTTAAGATTAAAGGTCAAAAATTAGGGTTTTGTTGCTTATGGTGCAAGTTTCATTTCCAAAACCATCATGCCCTGGATTTTCAATAGAATTCAAGTCTTGATTAGGGTTCATGAATGTATTGAGGGTCTGAAAACCATTTATTTTGATTTTTTCAACTTGGTTTGACATTTTTCCACAAATTATTTTGAAAACTTGTCTAGTTTGGTAGTTTTGCCAACTAGTCTTGAACTTTGGACCTCATTTGGTCCCCTCCTCAATCATTCATGTACTTAGGGCTTACATTCTGACTTCTATACCTTTCAAAGATGCTAATGTTTTTTTGGTTTGAATCATGAACCCTTATATCCATTTTTGATGTAATTTTGAAGTAAAAGTACCCAGTTAATGTTGCATATCTTGTTACAAATTTGTTCGATGGCCAATGAACTTGAGTGAGGCCAATAATTGGGCACCTAATGATCATATTTATTCTGTTTATCCATGATAACTCAAGTCTTTTCACTTAGTCCCCCTTTGTCTAAAGGTTTGAACCTTCTTGATGCATTATATAGGTTTCATCTTCTATTGTGTTTGTGAAGTTGTGATTGGATTGATTGTATATGGTTGAAATGTGTTTGCCTCTGACCTCCATGATCTTTGATTGTATTCTTTCCAAGCTCCCATGATCCTTGATTGATATTCAATTGTCAATTTAATATGGTGATATAAATGAGCAACATCCCTCTGATTCTTTTGGCCAAATTGTGCATATGCCTGTTTCCTTTTGTCTATCATGTCTAATGTTTGATTATTGCCATCATGTTGTTCTCACTTCAGCATGTTGCATCCATCCCTTATATGAGTCATCATTCACCTTATGGAATACTAACTTGGTTGTTGAATATGCGAGGTACTTTGAGAAAGTTTCCACTTTTGACCTGAGGCTTTTGTGTCTCACTTTATTTGTGAAACACAACTTATTATGTTGGCACTGCTATTGTGTTTGGAATGTTTGATATTCCATGCAGGATATATACATTTGATTGTGAATGTCACACATTGCCCATGGGATCTATTCATATCTAATAATCTCATTACTTACATTCTGATGGTGTAATTTAAGACTAGATTTGTCTACTGATGCCAGCTTGCTCGAAGTTCTCTAGGTTTCTTTTTTATTCTTGCTCAGTTGCTACAGATAGTTATTCGTTTGGTATTACACTATTTCCTTTCTTCCATTTTCATTTTGCATAGTTCTCTGATTGCATGATGGGACCTCTGTTGCTGATATATGTCAGGAGGCCCTCTGGTTTTTGTCTGATACATGTGTTGTGTTTGTTTTTGATCGATGAGTCACTCAATTTAGAAATTGAGATCACTACTTCTCTCTCAGTGCATGTTCCCTATAGGATGTTTATTATTTTTCTTCTTTAATTGTTGATCGATGAGTCACTCAATTTAGAAATTGAGATCACGACTTTGCTCTCAGTGCATGTTCCCTATAGGATGTTTATTATTTTTCTTCTTTAATTGTTGATCGATGAGTCACTCAATTTAGAAATTGAGATCACGACTTCGCTCTCATTTCATGTTCCCTATAGAATAATTTTGGCAAGCTTCCTTTAACATGTAAATTAGGGTAGGGTTTCCTTTATCCTCAACCTTAGGATCAACCATTGTATGATAACACTAGGGATAATGCTAGGCTAATTTCCCCTAGTTATTTTTCCTTCCTTTGCATTTTGCATCTTAAAACAAAAGCTATTTCCTTGGCAAATCATAAAACAATTCTAATGAACTCAAACCATTCTTCTAAGTAAAAGATACAAACCAATCTTACGTTGTCTGTGTTATCTTTAAGCCGATGTTTCGCCATCGCATATGTTTGATTATCCGACTTTGATTCTCAATATCATTGTTAGGTGTGATGTTTTGTCATCCGTTTTATTGATGTTTCACAATCTTTACCATGATACCGTGCTATCTTATAACCGATGTTTCACCATCGCACACTTGTTTGAAGCTGATGTTTCATCATCGCACATGTTTGTTATCCTACTTTGATTCTCAATATCATTGTTAGGTGTGATGTTTTGTCATCCGTCTTATTGATGTTTTGTCATCTATGCCATGATTTCTTATTATCTTCTCGCCGATGTTTCGCCATCACACACTTGTTTGAAGCTGATGTTTCACCATCGCACATGTTTGTTATCCTACTTTGATTCTCAATATCATTGTTAGGTGTGATGTTTTGTCATCCGTCTTATTGATGTTTTGCCATCTATGCCATGATTTCTTATTATCTTCTCGTCGATGTTTCGCCATCACACATTTGTTTGAAGCCGATGTTTCGCCATCGCACATGTTTGATTATCCTACTTTGATTCTTAATATCATTGTTAGGTGTGATGTTTTGTCATCCGTCTTATTGATGTTTTTCCATCTATACCATGATACCTTGTTATCCCTTAGCCGATGTTTCACCATCGCACATGTTTGTTATCCTACTTTGGTTCTCAATATCATTGTTAGGTGTGATGTTTTATCATATGATGTTTCGTCATCTTTGACATGTTACCATGTTATTCTTTAATCGATGTTTGACCATCTCATTTGTTTGTTGTTTTATTCGATGTTTTTCCATCTTAATTGTTTTTGTTTGTCTTAAACTAAAAAACACAAACCAACCAAAATATATAAGCCAAACTACGTCTGCTCTGATTCCTTAAAAGGGATACGTAGGCATTGGGGTAGGGCCCAACCGAGCACAACTTTTAATTTCCCTACATTGTTTCCTTTTTCTTTCGCATGCATTCCCTTTTCAGTTGTAAGCCATATACATATGATTTGACCACACCCATTTGATTAGACAACAAGAGTGGATACCGTAGAGTACTACGGGCGTGTGGGGTGCTAATACCTTCCCCTCGCGTAACAGACTCCCTTACCCGATCTCTCGGTCGAAAGACCGTGATTTCTCCCTTTTCAGGTTTTCTCGATGTTTACCTTTCCCTTTTGGCGGGATAAAAGACGTTTGGTGGCGACTTCATTGATGTTTCATTAACATCCAGATGACAGGTTCCGGCCGTGCGGTTTTAGCTGGCGACTTCACTGGGGACAGATTGACCTTTTGCTGGTCCATTCCGGAGTTGATCCTAGCTCTTGTTTGTTTTATTGTTAGGTGTTTATTTTACCACTTTGCATATTTATCTGTTTGCGTTGCATCCTATGTGCGCTTTACTTTCTGCATACTAGATTTGGCTGGACTGTTTGGATTTTGGATTTCTTGGTGGGTGGGTTGTTCCATGAGGTAAAAGGCCTCATACCCAGGCTATGAGTGAATTCCATAGGAACTAGGAATAGAGTGGCCATGGCAGCTATGAGGCGGATGCTTTGTAGACTTGACCATGAGACCCATGACTTCAGAGGTAGTTCAGATAGGTGTTATCGTATGATGATACCGACATTCGAGTTCTTGTACTCTGATTTATCTTTTAACCTTACCTTGACCTAGACTGCACCTGTGAGAGGGACGGGAAAACTTTTCTTACAAGTACAGGTACTGTTGGTAACTTTGTGTTGCAAAGGTGACTCAGGTTTCCATGATAGTTTTGAAGCTTTGGGATTTTCTTTTGATCTTGAGCGGTGTTATTTTGTAATGGTCCAGCCATGGTCCAGTGTGAAACTTTGATCCTGTCATGTTGCATCATAGCATATTTATTTCTAAAAAAATTATGTACAAAAAATAGCTAGCATACGCATGTCATTTTCCAGGGACATTCAAGAGTTTTCTTTCTATCAGAAATGGCTGGCCTCCCTTCAAATGAGTTTGTTTCAGTTCGTGTCGAAGAGCCCACTAGACATACTTTCTCTTATCAGATTCCTACCATTGATGTGTCCGAATTGAAGAGGTTGAGTTCTTATCTTAAGGGTGATGTTCTGAATAATTTCAACAAAAATTATGGCAATTTGTTACTAATCCTCAATACTCCAGTGGGCCCAATGGCTTTGATCACTCTCTTCCAGTTCTATGACAAGGAATTACGGTGTTTTACTTTTCAAGATTATCAACTGGTTCCCATCCTAGAAGAATACACGCACCTGCTTAATATCAAATTGTCCATGAAGTTCCTTTTGTCCAAGTGCCGGAGAAGCCGAAGTTCGAAGTTATTGCTGAAACTCTTCATTTGAGTTGGAAAGAGGTGAAAGACAATTGGAAATCAAGTGAGGATAATACAGGATTTTATTTGGATTTCTTAGTGAAGAAAGCTGAAGACTGGGCAAAGAAAGGGAATTGGATTGACTTCAGCATTCTGCTTGCTCTCATGATATACAGGATTGTCCTCTTCCCTCGCAAGAGAAATTTTGTGGATTTGACGGCTATTTGTGTTTTTAGAAATAAGAACCCGATACCGACACTCTTGGCAGATACTCTTTACACCATTCATTCAAGGCATGGAAAAGGAGGTCATATAAGCTTATATCATTCAATGTTATATCAATGGTTTAAGTTGCATCTACCGGTAAGTGGCCCTTTCGTGGATACCAGGCATTCTCTCTGATGGTCATCAAGACTTGTCAACCTTACTTCATTTGATATCAGGTGGAATTATGACATGGGGGAAATACGAAGTGTTATCACTAGCTGCGGGGATTTCCCTAATGTTCCCCTCATAGGAACTAAGGGGTGTATCAACTATAATCCTGTGCTTGCTTATCGTCAATTGGGATATGCAATGTATGGACCGCCAAAGGTTGAAGAGGTGTCTGAATCAGTGTATTTTGCTAGAGGGGGTGATCCTGTGATGTTGAAAAAAGTGACAAGTGCTTGGAAGAGAATTCACAAGAAGGATAGAACTACTTTGGGCAAGAAGGTTCCTATTGCTAGGGTTCCTTACTTGGAATGGATTAGAGCCAGGGTTAAGATTTTACGGTTACCATTTACAAGGTCGGCTCCTATATGTGAGCAACCTCCTACCATTCTAAGTAACATGGTGCCTACCGAGATGTTCACCCAGGTTCATGTTGAGAACATTCAGCTTCGTGCAAAAGACCGTGAGGCAGGGATGAAACTTTATTGGGCAGATCAAGAAAGGGCCGACTTAGCTCGCAAACTCAAAGAAGCTCAAGGGGAAACTTCTGATGCAACCAATTTTGGGAAGAGGTCTCATGCTGAAATAGAAGAAGAATTGAGTAAGACTCAGCAAGAGTGTCGGAAGCTTCAGGCATCTGAGAATAGCTACAGGAAGAAGATTCAGAACTTGGAGAAACAACTCAAAGACAAAGATGCTCATCTTAAGCAGGAAGTAGCCCAGAAGCGTGTCGCAGAAGATCGATTCCAAGAAAGTAAAGTAGTCGCATCACAACTTTTGAAGGAGAAAGCCAGACTGGAAGAGTACTGTCAATATCTCGAAGCATGTCTTGTTCCGGAGATTTAGTTACTTACCTTTGGTGTATTCGGTCACCCCCAGGATTGTTGGAAGGGACCATTTGTTTGTTTTACTATTCAGTTTTTTTTAGTTTACTTTAAGACATGTAGTTAGATTGTTTATCATTATACTCTTATTTGTCTGAAGTCGCTTGAATGACGTTTTTTGTGTGTGTAAATAATTGGAGTATTGTCCTTTCTCCTTTGATTGTATGCTTGATTATTTTTTGGTCGCACGCCGTGACTGAAGAATAAAAGGACTCTTGAATACCTGGAAATGACAAACATATCATGCACATCATGTATTTCATAACATTACAGGTTATCTCGAGACAGTTTTCTTATTCTTCTATTTTTCTTATTAAGAATTCAAGACGACTACTCATCGATATTCCACCAGAAACAATTTGCTAAGACAGATGGAACAGGTTCAAGCTAAACTCGCTGAAATGAGGGCCCAGATGGCTACTCAGATGACTCAATTCATGGAGGTCATCACCAATGTAAATCAACGACAGGAGGAACTGGCTGTCGTTGTCAACAACCATTGCCGCTATTCAGGGGATGGTGGAAATCAAGGGCTCTATCAGGACGTTTCTGTAGGATTGGGGGATGTGCAAGATCAGCCTGCTAGAAATTTTCACGAGATTCCTGGAAACCCTTTTGTTCTCAACGTAGGGCAGTTTCCCCCATCTCCTGGACCTCGTCTTGTGGGGAATAAAAGAGTTAATCAAGGCGGTGTAAAGAATTATCAGGAGCAGGATTATGACTTTGATCAGGATGAAGATCATTTTTCTGTTCGGTGTTCAGCCGGAGGTTCAGATTGAGGATATGAAGTATCGGTTATTGGAAGAGCGTCTGAAGGCTGTGGAAGGGCAAGGAGTCCTTGGTATGGATGCTAATGATCTCGGGTTAGTGTTTAGGGTGAAAGTTCCTCCTAAGTTCAAGCCTCTTACATTTGAAAAATACAACGGAATGTCATGTCCTATTACTCATGCAACTACTTATTTCCGAAAGATGTCAGTGCATACTGAGGATCAGGGGCTGTTGATTCACTTTTTCCAGGATAGCCTATCTGGGGCATCCCTGGAGTGGTACATGAAGTTGGAAAAAACCCATATTCGTTGTTGTAATGATCTTGCTCGAGCTTTTGTCAAACATTATCAGTACAATGTGGATATGGCGCCTAATCACACTCAGTTGCAGAATATGTCACAAGGACCGAAAGAATCTTTCAAGGAATATGCTCAAAAGTGGCGTGAGTTGGCTGCGAGGGTTCAACCTCCACTCATCGAGAGAGAACTCATTGATATGTTTATGGGTACCCTGCAAGGGACATTCTATGAGCACATGATAGGAAGTACTTCAGCAGGATTTGCAGACTTGGTTATGGCGTGTGAAAGAATTGAGGTAGGTTTGAAATTAGGGAAAATTCAAGTTGGAGGTTCTAGTGGCTCATCAGGGGGAAGTAAGAAACCATTCAACACTTACCCTAAGAAAAAGGAAGGCAACACACGCGCGGTTTACTCTCATAGAGGAAGAAGAGAGGATCGTCAGCACCAACAAATCAATGCTGTTTCTATTCCTGTTAATGCTCCTCCGCAGTAGAGACCAAATACAACGCCTCAGTAACAAAGGCAGCAAGATGCTCCCTGTCAGTATAATAATCAACAACAGAGACAGCCAAGGAAATTTGATCCCTTTCCAGTAACTTACTGAAGCACTCCACCACCTGCTTGATTTGAAGTTGATCGGTTTGAGAAATATGCTACCACCCCCCGCAAGACTTCCTCCTAACTATGACGTTAACACAAGATGCAAATTCCATTCAGGAGGAGTTGGTCATTCTACTGCCAATTGCTTTGCGTTGAAGTGAAAGGTACAAGACTTGTTGGATGCTAAGGCAATTGAGTTTACTCCAGTGACTAGTTCGAATGTTACTCATAACCTGATGCCTAGGCATAGAGGGGTATTGTTAATATGATTGATGATAATGGTGAGATGTTGAATTTAATCATGAATGTGGAATAAGTAACTACTCCGTTATGGTATGGTAAGAGGTATTTGCTTGACGAATCTATTTTCCCGGGTTGTACTTCAGAGTGTGCCAAGTGTAGAGAGCAACCAAAGGGTTGTGATGATCTAAAAATCGGTATCCAGTTGTTGATAAAGGAGGGTTCCCTGTAGTTCGATAAAAAACCAAGCTATCATAAGGTTACCGAAGAAGATGTTGTTGTGGTATCTATTCCTTACACCCCTGTGTGCATTCCTGCCCCATCTAGGGTGCCTCCTTTGATGATCACGGTACCGGGTCCCATTCCGTACAACAGGGAGAAGGCCATCCCATGGCATTACGGTGCCGATGTCTATTACCATGGGGTGAGGCAGGAGGTTAGTACTCGTGTGTCTGATGAAGAATGTGCTGAAGATAATGAAGAGGAAGTTCATAACTTTTCTGGTGTGGGTCGAATGACTAGAAGCGGGAGAGTATTTGGTCCTTCCAATGTGCAAGATGCGGCAGATGCTTCTGCAAGAGAAAAAGTAAAACAGCAAGCGATAATTGGTAATCCAAGGGTTACGCCAGCCAATGCGACTCAACCAAGTCCGATACCATAAGCTTCTTCAGTTCCTGATGAGGTTGAAGAGTTGATGCGAATTATCAGAAAGAGTGATTACGTCATAATTGATCATCTGAGCCATACTCCTTCTAAGATGTCTATCTTGTCTCTGTTGATTTATTCAGAACCTCACTGAAATTCTTTGATGAAGTTGTTAAATAATGCCTTCGTGCCACATGAGATAACAATCAATCAGTTTGAGAATGTTTGTGCTAACATATCTGCCAGGAATGGTCTGGGCTTCACAGATTTTGATCTTCCTCCGGAGGGGCAAGACCATAACAAAGCTTTGAATATTTCAATGGAGTGCAGGGGAACTACTTTATCCCGGGTTTTGGTGGATACAGGATCGTCTTTGAATGTATTACCTAAGTCAGCATTGATGATAATTGATTATTCTGGACTGGAGTTGCGCCCTAGTGATTTGATGGTGAAGGCGTTTGATGGGTCTCGAAGGTCAGTGTTTAGGGAAGTGGAGTTACCAATCAAGGTTGGTCCTCGTACCTTCACGGCTACATTTTTTGTGATGGATATACAGCTAGCGTATTGTTGTTTATTAGGACGGCCGTGGATTCATAGAGCAGGGGCAATCACTTCTACTCTTCATCAGAAACTCAAGTATCCTGCAGAGGGAAAGGTGATAACCGTGTGCGTCGAGGAAGAGTACATCGTGATTCATTTGACATCATTCCACTATGTTGAAGTTGAAGGTGAGATACATGAGACTCCATTTCAGGCGTTTGAGACAGTTCATGCTGTCAATTTTCCTCCTCCAGAGCAGAAAAGGAAGCCTGAAACTGTTATGTCTTCTCTCAAGGATGCAAGAGCTGTGGTGGAAAATGGTAACCCTGAAAGTTGGGGTCAAGTGTTGGACGTTACCCCAAAATTTAATAGGTTTGGTCTTGGTTTTAACCCGGGTCTGCAGAGTGCAGCTCCCAGAACATCTAGTTTATCCACTCCTATGAAGTTTTCCCGTCCTTGTGCTACCCAAGAAGGACACGTCAATGCAGCTGGCAATGATAGGGTTGATGGCTACAATATCGAAGATTGGATTCATCCGAGTATTCCAGGCCAGCCACTCAACAATTGGACTTCCGTGGATGTTATCCAAGTTTCAAGCGCTGAGGAGTAATTTTCTTGTTTCTTTTTAATCATATCATAATTCCCACGCTCTGCCCAAGGCGTAGTGAATCATTTGTGTAGGCCCACCATGTTTATTTTTCAAGTTTATCATGAAATAAAGGACATTTTTGCATTCAAAATGTTGCTTCTTTTCCTTTTTGTTTTAATGGCAATGTTTCTCTTTTCACACACTGTCACTAAAAAAATGCCAAAATGTCATTCATGCAGATGCACTTCCACCACCGATTCTATTGAAAATGACTCTGCTATGGCTCATTATGACTTTGATACTCCTATTTATCAAGCTGAAGAAGAAGCATATGAGGATTGTGACCTTCCCGGGGAATTAGAAAGATTGTTAAAACAAGAGGAGAAGGTTATCCAGCCGAATCAAGATTTGATTGAGGTGGTGAATATTGGCACATAAGAGGTAAGAAGAGAAGTCAAGATAGGGGCAAATCTCGAAGAAAGTGTAAAGGTCAGATTGATTGAGCTACTCCGTGAGTATTTTGATATCTTCGCTTGGTCTTATGAGGATACGTCTGGGTTGGATACAGACATAGTGGTGCATCGACTATCGCTCAAAGAAGGTTGTTCTCCTGTCAAGCAAAAACTTCATAGAACTCATCCTGAGATGTCCAAGAATATTAAAGAGGAGGTCCAGAAGCAGTTGAATGCAAATTTCTTAAAGGTCGTCAATTATTCGCCATGGATTGCAAATATCGTGCATGTGCCCAAGAAGGATGGTAAGGTCAGGATGTGCGTGGATTATAGGATTTGAACAGGGCCAGCCCTAAAGATGACTTCCCTCTTCCATATATTGATGTATTGGTCGATAATACTGCTCACTCCAAAGTGTTTTCGTTCATGGATGGTTTTTCGGGTTACAATCAAATTAAGATGGCCCCGGAGGATATGGAGAAGACAACATTTATCACGCCTTGGGGAACTTTTTGCTATAAAGTAATGCCGTTTGGTTTGAAAAATGTCGGGGCAACATATCAGCGCGCCATGGTCACTCTCTTTCATGATTTGATTCACAAAGAGATTGAGGTATATGTGGACGATATGATTGCTAAGTCTGAAACAGAAGAGGAACATCTCGTTCATCTGGAAAAGTTGTTCAAGAGACTGAGGCAGTTCTTGCTGAGGTTGAATCTGAATAAGTGCACCTTCGGGGTGAGATCTGTAAGCTGTTGGGTTTTATTATAAGTGAAAAAGGTATCGAGGTGGAACCGACCAAGGTAAAAGCGATACAGGAAATGCCTGAGCCAAGGACAGAGAAGGAAATACGTGGTTTCTTGGGAAGGTTAAACTACATTTCTAGATTTATTTCTCATCTCACAGCCACCTGTGAACCTATGTTCAAATTGTTGAAGAAGAGTCAGATAGTGAAATGGAATGAGGATTGTCAGAAGGCCTTTGACAAAATAAAGGAGTATCTGCAGGAACCTCCGATACTCATGCCGCCAGTGGAAGGAAGGCCACTAATCATGTATCTAACTTTGTTGGAGAGCTTAATGGGTTGTGTCCTCGGTTAGCACGACGAGACAGGGAAGAAAAAGCAGGCTATTTACTACTTGAGTAAGAAGTTTATGGAGTGCGAGTCGAGGTACTCATTGCTGGAAAAGACTTATTGTGCACTTGCCTGGGCCGCTAAACGTTTGAGGCAGTACATGTTAACTCACACCACCTACTTGATATCCAAAATGTATCCAATCAAGTACATTTTTTTGAGAAGCCAACTCTTACAGGAAGGGTAGCCCGTTGGCATATGATACTCACCGAATATGATATCCAATACACTACTCAAGAAGCAATTAAGGGTAGTGTACTGGCCGACCATCTTGCTCATCAGCCCATGAACGATTATGAACCAATGAAGTTTGATTTTCCAGATGAGGAAATTGTATATATTCGGGATTGTAATATGCCAGACCCAGACGAAGAACCCGAGCCGGGATCACGTTGGACGCTTGTTTTTGATGGTGCCTCCAATGCCATGGGCAACAGTAACGGAGCTATTATCACTTCTCCTGAGGGATACCACATTCCCTTCACGGCTCGTATTTGTTTCAATTGCACTAAAAATATGGCCGAGTATGAGGCTTGCATTTATGGCATTTAAGCGGCGATCGACCTGTGCATCAAATTTTTGAAAGTCTACGGGGATTCCAATCTTGTTATCAGCCAGATTAATGGAGATTGGGAGACTCGCCATCAGAACCTAATTCCCTATCGTGAGCATGTTATGAAGCTAATTCCGTACTTCGAGGAAATCACATTTGAGCACATTCTCGGAGAAGAAAACAATCTATCTGATGCACTGACAACTTTGTCCTCCATGTTCAAGGTTAAGTGGGCTAATGAGGCACCTTCCATTACTATCAGAAGTTTGAAAGAGCCTGCTTTCTGTTTTGAGGCCAGTTTAGAACCAGATGGTAACCCTTGGTTTTATGACGTTAAAAGATATCTGGAAACACAAGAGTACCCTGAAGAGGCATCCGTAACAGACAAGAAGTTCTTGAGAAGATTTTCAGCCAAGTTCTTTCTCAGTGGTGGTGTGTTGTATAGAAGGCATCATGATGGTCTACTGCTCAGATGTGTTGACAAGAAAGAAGCAGCTAGAATCATTGAGGAGATACATGAAGGTGATTTCGGGACCCATTCCAACGGGCATACCATGGCTAAAAAGATCTTGCGAGCAGGTTATTATTGGTCCACCATGGAGAATGACTGTTACAATCATGCACGGGTTTGCCACAAATGTCAAATCTATGCTGATAAGGTGCATGTGCCGCCAGTACCTTTGAATGTCTTGACTTCCCCTTGTCCGTTTGCGATGTGGGGAATTGATATGATCGGAAAAATTGAACCGACTACATCCAATGGGCACCGTTTCATTTTGGTCGCCATCAATTATTTTACAAAGTGGGTCGAAGCTGCATCCTATGCCAATGTCACCAAGCAGGTGGTAACTCGGTTCATTAAGCACAATATTATCTGTCGCTACGGGGTGCCTGAAAAGATCATTACCGATAATGGGTCTAATTTGAACAACAAAATGATGAAGGAGCTTTGTGAGTCTTTCAAAATCAAGCATCATAATTCTTCCCCATACCGACCAAAGATGAACGGTGTTGTCGAAGCGGCCAATAAGAATATCAAGAAAATCGTGCAAAAGATGGTGATAACCTATAAAGATTGGAATGAGATGCTGCCTTTTGCTTTGCACGGTTATCGCACCACTGTGCGTACTTCAACTGGGGCCACCCCATTTTCGTTGGTTTACGGCATGGAAGCAGTATTGCCGATAGAAGTCAAGATTCCTTCTCTTAGGATCATGAGGGATGTTGAGCTGGATGAAAGTGAATGGGTACAGAATCGGCTGGATCAGTTGGAACTTATTGACGAGAAGAGGTTGACGGATGTATGTCATAGTCAGGTATATCAGCAAAGTATGAGGAAAGCTTTTGATAAGAGGGTACGGCCTCAGTGTTACAAGCCAGGTGACCTTGTGCTAAAAAGGATAATTCTTCCCCAGGGAGATCCTAGGGGCAAGTGGGTTCCAACTTATGAAGGTCCTTTCGTGGTCAGAAAAGTTTTCTCTAGAGGAGCGATGATGCTAACGACTATGGATGGAGAGTACTTCCCTCTCCCTGTGAATGCCGACGTAGTTAAAAAATACTTTGCATAAAAAAAACCGCTAAACTGAAAACCCGAAAGGGTAGTTTAGGCAAAAAAAGGTTGTCCTGGTGAATCGAAAACCCAAAAGGGCGATTCAGGCAAAAGTTAGGGACTTAAGGCAAATGGCTACGCTCAGCATGAGATCCTTTGCTTCTTTCCTTCATTCTGTCACCTGGCATAAGTTCGAAGCCAATCCAAGAATGATCTGTCCGAAAGCGGGAAGATGAGAGTCATAAGAGTCATATCAGAGTTGGAACTTGATGGATATTCACATTTACATTGCCATTTGTAACACTTGTTTGCTTTGATTTTGTGATTACTCGCTTCCAAATGTAAATGCCTTTTTCACAGGCTGTTTTCTCAAAATCAATAAAATATCCTCTTTCAAGTATACGTTTGCTTTTCTTTTTTCCCTTTTTATTATTTTTTTTTACAAAAACGTCCAATATTTTTTTTGATAATCATGTGCATATAAACTTCGTGGGCCTTACACGGAATTGGTAATCTAAGACTTGGTTGGTTGATTGCTTGAAATGCGGATAACAAACATAACTACTACCTGTGCAAGGGGCATGTTTGGTTCTCTAGTTGGTGGGTTTCTCTTTGCTGGCGGATGCCTTGACTTTTGTTTCACCGCTCCGTGCTGTTGGTAAAGGTCTTGGGTCAGGGTAGTATCAAGATTACGGCAGGTCGACGAGATCGGCGAACCTAATTGGAAATTTTTCTTCCCCATAATGGCTTTTATTACGTTTCTTTGCCACACTTTCATGTGTTATCTTGATTGATTGTCTGCATATAGGATTTTGTTTATAGCCGAATGTCAGTCTAGATGCGTTGAATATTTTTTCCTTGAAAAAAATTGTTTCATTTTACTTAATCCATCCAGTATCACTCTTTAATCGTTTTTTTGGGCATTTTGATACCAACTGTGCCAATTCTTTTGCTTAGACAAGAGTTTGGAGGAAGGAGTTTAGATAAAAACGTTGACCGTAGTGGTATGCTTTTGAGTAGAACCCTGTTGACGATGTACAAGCATTGTTTCAATCCCCAAACACCAGAAATATAAGGGAGTTAGACCCTCATTAACCCCATCGAGCCTTCGAAGTAGGAGTTTCTTTTCCGTTAAAAAAAACCTTTTTTTTAACCAGGGGCAGGGTAGGTGTTTAGTTGATTTGACCAAGCATTCAAATTTCAGAAGGAATGTCCCATCTGAGGATCATCACATTTTATCTCTTGCATCATGAGATCAAGAAAAATGTCTAAACCACGATGTTCATTTCCTCACAAAACCCTGAGGTCGAGATCGAACCGATACAATAATGGCTATCCCTCGCCGACCAAGGAATGAGGCATTTGTTTTCTTCAAAAAAAAGAAAAAAAGAGAAAAGAGAAAAAGAGAAAAAGAGAAAAAGTTCAAAGACCTAAAGTCACATTGACTTATTCGAAGTGGAAAGTATGAATAAGAAAGAAACAAAAAACCCCTCTAAATCGAAACTTGAAAACAAGTCACTTAGGCAAAAGTTAGGGCATCCTGCTGGACTTCCAAAATTGAAATTCAAAAGATTTTTTCCAGGCAAAAGTTAGGGAAAAGAGAGCCTAAAAGGCCGAAAAAAAAGAAAGAAGAGATTATTCAAAAAAAATTTCATCAAAAGAAGAGGAACAATAATACCAAGAACAAAAGCTGCAAAAGTTAGTGACAATCATGTTGGAGAATTTATCGTGATCACTCAACCATTATAAATCCTTTTGAAAGATGAATGCTTGTGATAAGTCAGCTGAACTTAGGACAGGAGAATATCGCGAAGGGGTTGGGCACCAAATAACTTGAGCCTTGAAAAACTTTTTTCTAAAAAAACCTCGAACCAGGCCATGTTACAACCTCTAAAAGTCCTAGCTGAAACAAGGGGTTAACTCGAAAGCATACTACAACAGGATAACATTTCCTAAACTCCCTAAATATGTGTTGCGTAGCCGTGTTGATATCTTATCACCCGCATCTCGACTCGTTTTTCCAAAAGGGGAAGAAAGGTTTTGAAATTTTTGCACTCTAGCCAGTGATCCGTTCACAACAGAGATGCGACATTTTGTTAAGGTTTTCAACTTCAAGGCTTAAATAATCATTGCATCAGGTCTGTCATTCTCAAAATAAAAATCTTCCTGCATGCAAATCATTGGTTTAACATCAAAAGAGATTTTACACATTGAACACCTGTAAAGAGCTTAATGATTTCCAGGAAGGGAATGTTTGATTTTTTTTCTTTTTCTTCTGTTAGACAAAGCCTATGTATGAATAGGACTTTAGTTATCCCCTTTGAAGTTCCGTTTCCCCAGTGAAGTTTCATTCCCGCAGCGAAGTCTTATTGCCCCAGGAATCTTCTTTCAAAAGCTTCATTCTAAGACTTCAAGTTTGGATATGTCGCGCATCCCCAGTGGAGTCGTTTAAATAGGAACTCACATTCTGAAGAGATTTTAACTCCCTAACAGAATTACCAACAGAGATCCCTCGCCATGACCTCTCATTTCCCAACTGATTTGCTGACCGGGGCATCCTAATGTTAAGGTCCCTCCTTATCCTCAGTGAGGTCGATAATGTGTGACTGTCTGCATGATCCATCCAAAGGTTGCATTCCAATAAAAATATCTCTCCAACAAAAATCTTCAACAAAGTTCTTTATCCCCGGCGAAGTCCCGCTTCCTCAGCAGAGCTTTGTTCCCCCAGCAAAGGTTTTCACCCCTCACGTCGGGTTTTTTATCTTGATATCATCCTCAACACGGCCGCGCGCTGTCTTTTCTAGAGATTACAGTCTTACCCTGATCTTCTCCCTCAATGTCTAATCTTCAGATGGCGTCCCTCTCCAAAAGCTACAGTATCGATCTGATCTTCCCTAGAAGTTCGCATTTTATTTTTGCAGCTCCTCTCAATGTTTGTGGCCCGTTTCTACTGGTTGCTCGGTTGTTATTCCCCGCGAAGCTTCATCTCTTCGAGGTTCCCTCTCTAGCGGTTCCCCATATTTTTCTCCTCTCCTTTGGATTTTGCAATTTATTTTTGCAAAGTTTTGTCAGATCCTGTTTTCTTGGTCACTGGCTTCTCAATTGGCCATTCCCCAGTGGAACTTATAAACATGCATCATTACATTGCATCTACTTAAACGCGTAGCATTTCCATTATATGGAGCATTGCACTATATAAAAAGAATTCAAACATACATCGAAACATAAGCCATTTTTATTTCTGTCATCCCCAGTGATTTTTGCTAATACTTCGGATTAAATCCCCAGCGAGGTCTTTGTCCTCATTATCACAGTCTCCTCCCCATACCAATATCCTTCTGACATCAATCATTTGTTTGTGTGTCTACTCTTGACTGTAGTTCAGTTTCACCCTGGCACGATCTTCTCGGGTTTAGTCTTCGCTTCCCTCTCCGGTTCATTCCAATGTATATTGATGTACCATTCGAATACCAGTTTCGTCATGATATTCACTTTCAACAGGTTTTTAGGTGTGCGACCTAATCTCCTCGCTTTGGGTCGAGTCTCGCCTCGTCGCCTGTGCATGAAATCCAGTTTTGTCCTAGTACTCATCTAGTTTAGTTTTGCCTAACTAGTTATTGAGTCGAGTTTCGTCTCGTCTTTGCTTTCATACCTTGGACCCTTTGACGGTGTTCGTTTACCGAGTGCAGTGTTCGTACTACGTCCTTGGTTTGGGATTGGTCTCCTTTATTCCTTGGATGTTTCTATCAGTTTTCATCACTGTTTATCCATTAATCTGAGACCAGCAAGTGTTTTGAGAAACATGCACTCTCATCACCGTGCTTTGGGTCAAGTTTCGCCTTGTTACCCGTGCGTGAAATCCAGTTTCATCCTGGTACTCATCTAGTTTAGTTTCTTCTAACTGGTATTTGAGTCAAGTTTCGTCTCGCTTTTGTTCCTCATCTCTGAGATTCTTTCAGTTCCTTCATACTGTCTATCTTAGTTGAGATTAGCAAGTGCTCCTAGAATCACACACTCTAGCCACTTTCGCCTTGGGTCGAGCTCAGAGTTTCACCTCCTCACCCGCGTACTTTTCCTTTTCCAGAGTTTAGTTTCGCCTACTCTATAGTTGGAGTTTTATCTCACCCTTGCTGAAGCCCAGTTTTGCCCTGGTACGTTTGTCCGGAAGTCTAGTTACGTCTACTCTTCTTTGTCTTCATTCTATTTCAACATGCTTTACAAATTCATTCTGACGCATGACTTGGGGTTTTCTTCTTCTGTTTCTTTCTTCTTCAAGAGTGTAAATTTTCGGGTTCTTTCGTTTTCAAACATCTTCAACTCTGAACGCTCAAAAGTTGTCACTTTTCTCACTTACCATGTTGAAGATATTTGAATAGGGGCAGCTGTTGCACCCCAAAATTTACCCTCTTGATTTAGGCTTATGTTTCATCATGAACATCATATTGCATTGCATTCATACATTGTGATAGGATCAAAGTACTTTTGTTAACAAGTTTTCCTCAAGCTTTGAAGGATGCTTTATTCATCTCTTTGGATTATCAGAGGATTGAAGTTTGTGATTGATTACAAGGGGAATCACCCTTTGGATTCACCAGTCAAATTAGGGTTTTGTTTGATCAAGGCTATTGATCAAAGTACAAGTCTTGATTTTAAAGCCACAACATCTCACTAGCATTTGAAAAATATTTACACAAGGAATTGGTAATGATGCCCAGAGGATTTGAAGTTTTGAAGATGATTCATCAGTCTCCTAAGGTGTTAATCAAATTAGGGTTTGAGTTTTTTATCAGGATTTCTTGAGAATTTTGAAGTGAAACTTTTCACATGGCCTTTATATGTTTGAAAGATCCTATGTTTAAAGTTTTGATCATCAATTTTGAAGGGAAGTTGATCAATTGATTCAGAGGGGCAAAATGGTCATTTTGGTCAAAATCAATTAAAGTCAAAGTTGACCAAGTAAACTTTTGGTCAACCATCAATTTAAGGATGCACTTTTCATATTTTAAGTCCATTTTGGTCATTGGATCAAAGAGATTGAGGTTTGGGTTGAAACTTGTTCTTGAAGAAACCCTTAAAGTTTCTAATTTTGGAAAATAAGGACTTAATTTCAAAAATTCATATTTTACTCACCTTTGATCAAGAAAATGCAAATGAAGTATGCTTGGAAAGCTAAGAGGATGATATTTCATCTCCTTTTGGTCTCATGTCCAAATTGGCAAGGAACCAAGAATTATGGTCTTTTGAAGTCACAAAATTATAGGTCATTTTTCAAAATTAGTGAACTTCAAGCTCAAATTTGAGGACCTTAATGGATTCAATTGAAAAAACCCAAAACTAAGGGATTGTATATCTTTTCAATAACTTTCCAAATTGTGCTCATTTGTGTCAAAATTCAAAAGTATGAGCAAGTTGTGGACCTTGGAATTTGGAGGCATTTCATTGAATTCATGCATACCATGCAATTTGCAATTTCTTGATAACTTGATTTATGGCCATTTGTTTCACTTCAAACTTGGCCCATGACTAATATGCAATGTACCAAGGCCCATAATGCCAAAGTTTGAGCTGCACATGGGAAAATGCAAGGGGAACTCGTGATTTTTCCAAAAGTGGCATGAAGTTGCGTAATCACCAACACTTGCTTAATACAAGGATTTAAGTCCTAATTTTGTTGCTAATCTCTTCCTGAGGTAAAATGGACTGAAATGCACGTAAAAAGCAAGCCAACGCACGAGGGATTGGGGGG
This sequence comes from Vicia faba, assembly GCA_948472305.1. Classification (NCBI taxonomy): domain Eukaryota; kingdom Viridiplantae; phylum Streptophyta; class Magnoliopsida; order Fabales; family Fabaceae; genus Vicia; species Vicia faba. Next base: position 1,613,364,342 of record OX451738.1, on the reverse strand, counting down.
CTGCATGTGCATACTTGATTTTGGCAAAAAGAAGATTTCATTCTTTCTAAGAGCTTTCAGTGCGAAAAACCTATCCTACCCTCCTCCTGATGCTCTATATATTGAGAAGCAAGCCTCAATGAGCGTGGTTTATGCTTCATTTAATCCCTGAAATCAGAAAACTCCATAGCTATTTGCTCTGCAATTTTCTTCGATTCATCCATCTCCCTTGTGCATTTTGGTCAATTCTTCTCGCATTCTCTTCTCCAAGTGATAAGGATTGTAGATCGAGGCTTGGTTTGAAACTGGAGTGAAGGAGACAATAGATCTATTTTTTCTTAAAGGTTTGAATTCTCAACTTTGGGTTTTGATTTCTAGTCGTGCATTGTGTGATTTAAGTTCATAATCATGTTGTTTGAAGTCCATTAAGTGTTTTTGAAGCTTCAGAGCTTTTAATTTGATGAGGTATGCATGAATGATGCATCTAAATTTTTTCTGTTCAGTGAGTTTTTGACATTTTTGCACGGTCTGTTCTTGATCCATGGTTTATTATTTGTTGTGATTCGAATTACATATTGAAGTATGAAATGCTGGCTTTAATTTGCACGAAATTTCATGGAAAATGGTGTAGAATTGAGCATGTTACGTTGACTGGAAAATGAGATGATGAATTGGATCTTGCGCACATTTTTTCCCTATCCAGAGGTTGAAGATGATTACGTGGCCTCCTTTGGTTGGCTGGGTTATTTCTTTAATTCATTTGAATTTTGTTTTATAAATTAATTTCCATAATTTTATTTCTTGCTCAAAAATGATTGAAAAATTCTGAAACAATTATCACAAATTCAAAATAATATTCCTGACCTTGTGCATTTTTTTGATAATTTTTGAAAATGTTTTGATTGGTTCAAAAATTAATGAGTTTAATTAATTGTTTGTTTAGTATTTATTTTTGTTTTAATATTTCTTTGATTTGGAAGATTCCACAAAAAATATTTTCTGACTCATAAAATCATGTGGAATTTGATTCTGAAATTTGTTTAGTTTTTTTTTCATTCATTTTTGATATTGAAATTTATTTCAAAAGTTAAATTGTTAATTGTTTTGTTTAAATTTTACTTTAATATTTCCATTGGTTCAAAAATTCTCAAAAAAATCATGTAAGCTTATTTTTAATCATAGGATCTGAACATATTTTCATTTTTGACTTTTTGTGATTTTTGACTAGGGTTTGCATTTTTGCCCTAAAATAATAGTTCAATTATTAATTGTTTGTTTATTTTTTATTTTAATATTTCCTTTAATTCAAAAATTCCACAAAAAACCAAGGATGTGTATTTTTAATTTTAATATTTGAATATATTTTTGGTTGGACATTTTTCTGACTTTTTGATTAAAGTTTTATTTTGAGATGTGTTTATTTGTTTAATTGTCTAATTGTTTGAATTTAATTTCATTTTTGACCTTTTTTCAATTCAAAAAATGTGAAAAAATATATTTTTCTGACATTTAGGGTTTCTTGGTGATTTGTATCATCTTGGCTTAAATTGTTTGAATTTTGATCTTACTTAATCAATATTTAAGATTAAAGGTCAAAAATTAGGGTTTTTGTTGCTTATGGTGCAAGTTTCATTTCCAAAACCACTATGCCCTGGATTTTCAATAGAATTCAAGTCTTGATTAGGGTTCATGAATGTATTGAGGGTCTGAAAACCATTTATTTTTATTTTTTCAACTTGGTTTGACATTTTTCCACAAATTATTTTGAAAACTTGTCTAGTTTGGTAGTTTTGCCAACTAGTCTTGAACTTTGGACCTCATTTGGTCCCCTCCTCAATCATTCATGAACTTAGGGCTTAAATTCTGACTTCTATACCTTTAAAAGATGCTAATGTTTTTTTGGTTTGAATTATGAACCCTTATTTCCATTTTTGATGTAAATTTGAAGTAAAGGTACCCAGTTAATGTTGCATATCTTGTTACAAATTTGTTTGATGGTCAATGAACTTGAGTGAGGCTAATAATTGGGCACCTAATGATCATCTTGATTCTGTTTATCCATGATAACTCAATTCTTTTCACTTAGTCCCCCTTTGTCTAAAGGTTTGAACCTTCTTGATGCATTATATAGGTGTCATCTTCTATTGTGTTTGTGAAGTTGTGATTGGATTGATTGTATATGGTTGAAATGTGTTTGCCCCTAACCTCCATGATCTTTGATTGTATTCTTTCCAAGCTCCCATGATCCTTTATTGATATTCAATTGTCAATTTAATATGGTGATAGAAAGGAGCAACATCCGTCTGATTCTTTTGGCCAAATTGTGCATATGCCTGTTTCCTTTTGTCTATCATGTCTAATGTTTGATTATTGTCATCATGTTGTTCTCACTTCATCATGTTGCATCCATCCCTTATATGAGTCATCATTCACCTTATGGAATACTAACTTGGTTGTTGAATATGCGAGGTACTTTGAGAAAGTTTCCACTTTTGACCTGAGGCTTTTGTGTTTCACTTTATTTGTGAAACACAACTTATTATGTTGGCACTGCTATTGTGTTTGGCATGTTTAATAATCCATGCAGGATATATACATTTGATTGTGAATGTCACACATTGCCCATGGGATCTGTTCATATCTAATAATCTCATTACTTACATCCTGATGGTGTAATTTCTGACTCGATTTGTCTACTGATGCCAGCTTGCTCGAAGTTCTCTGGGTTTCTTTTTATTCTTGTTCATTTGCTATAGATAGTTATCTATTTGTTATTACACTATTTCCTTTCTTCCATTTTCATTTTGCATAGTTCTCTGATTGCATGATGGGACCTCTGTTGCTGATATATGTCAGGAGGCCCTCTGGTTTTTGTCTGATACATGTGTTGTGTTTGTTTTTGATCGATGAGTCACTCAATTTAGAAATTGAGATCACGACTTCTCTCTCAGTGCATGTTCCCTATAGGATGTTTATTATTTTTCTTCTTTAATTGTTGATCGACGAGTCACTCAATTTAGAAATTGAGATCACGACTTCGCTCTCAGTGCATGTTCCCTATAGGATGTTTATTATTTTTCTTCTTTAATTGTTGATCGATGAGTCACTCAATTTAGAAATTAAGATCACGACTTCGCTCTCATTGCATGTTCCCTATAGGATAATTTTGGAAAGCTTCCTTTAACATGTAAATTAGGGTAGGGTTTCCTTTATCCTCAACCTTAGGATCAACCATTATATGATAACACTAGGGATAGTGCTAGGCTAATTTCCCCTAGTTATTTTTCCTTCCTTTGCATTTTGCATCTTAAAACAAAAGCTGTTTCCTTGGCAAATCATAAAACATTTCTAATGAACTCAAACCCTTCTTCTATGTAAAAGATACAAACCAATCTTACGTTGTCTGTGTTATCTTTAAGCCGATGTTTCGCCATCGCACATGTTTGATTATCCGACTTTGATTCTCAATATCATTGTTAGGTGTGATGTTTTGTCATCCGTTTTATTGATGTTTCGCCATCTTTACCATGATACCATGCTATCTTATAGCCGATGTTTCGCCATCGCACACTTGTTTGAAGCCGATGTTTCGCCATCGCACATGTTTGTTATCCTACTTTGATTCTCAATATCATTGTTAGGTGTGATGTTTTGTCATTCGTCTTATTGATGTTTTGTCATCTATGCCATGATTTCTTATTATCTTCTCGCCGATGTTTCGCCATCACACACTTGTTTGAAGCTGATGTTTCGCCATCGCACATGTTTGTTATCCTACTTTGATTCTCAATATCATTGTTAGGTGTGATGTTTTGTCATCCGTCTTATTGATGTTTTGCCATCTATGCCATGATTCTTATTATCTTCTCGCCGATGTTTCGCCATCACACATTTGTTTGAAGCCGATGTTTCGCCATCGCACATGTTTGATTATCCTACTTTGATTCTTAATATAATTGTTAGGTGTGATGTTTTGTCATCCGTCTTATTGATGTTTTTCCATCTATACCATGATACCTTGTTATCCCTTAGCCGATGTTTCGCCATCGCACATGTTTGTTATCCTACTTTGGTTCTCAATATCATTGTTAGGTGTGATGTTTTATCATATGATGTTTCGTCATCTTTGACATGTTACCATGTTATTCTTTAATCGATGTTTGACCATCTCATTTGTTTGTTGTTTTATTCGATGTTTTTCCATCTTAATTGTTTTTGTTTGTCTTAAACTAAAAAACACAAACCAACCAAAATATATAAGCCGAACTACGTCTTCTCTGATTCCTTAAAAGGGATACGTAGGCATTGGGGTAGGGCCCAACCGAGCATAACTTTTTATTTTCCCTACATTGTTTCCATTTTCTTTCGCATGCATTCCCTTTTTAGTTGTAAGCCATAGACATAGGATTTGACCACACCCATTAGATTAGACAACAAGAGTGGATACTGTAGAGTACTACGGGCGTGTGGGGTGCTAATACCTTCCCCTCGCATAACAGACTCCCTTACCTGATCTCTCGGTCGAAAGACCGTGATTTCTCCCTTTTCAGGTTTTCTCGATGTTTACCTTTCCCTTCCGGCGGGATAAAAGATGTTCGGTGGCGACTTCATTGATGTTTCATTAACATCCAGATGACAGGTTCCGGCCGCGCGGTTTTATATACTGTCGGGCCCAAGCCTCCTGCACAATCACATTCATGATAAAAGAAGTTTCGACTGTCCAGATAAGAGATTTCGATTGGGTTAGTTGAAGAGTTTCAGATCAAGATATTAAGGCAAATAGTGGCTCAATTGAAGGCCACAATGCTGAGGCCTGGGGCAATTCGAAGGAAGGTGAGGAGGCTTCTATAAAAGCCTTTGATTGATAAAGAGCTGAAGCAACATTCGACCAGTCAAAAAGGAAGAGTTGATGATTTGATTGGTTTGAATTGAAGTTAAGGAAATCGAAGAAAGTAACATTTGGGGGATGATCGAAGACACTCTGGTGAAGAAAATTCTGAGAAATTTGAATTTATACAAGGTGCCAATTATCACTTGTCCAGGTTCATTCCCAATTTCAAAATGGCATGAAAATTCTCTAAATGGCAATCTTTAGATTGGTATGATTTTATTTTCAAAGCCATGTTTAATGGCTAGTCTTTAAGGACATGTTTCTTTCCCCATTTTCTTGTCTCCTCCCACTCCTATAAATACAAGACACCAACACAAGCCAAATGATAAAGACTACTTACACACGCACACAGAACTACGCCTACATACTGCCTCATACACACACAAATTGCATATCAAAAGAATACGCACACGCTGCCTCAGAAAACATATCAAAATTCTAACCAGTTTTGCAAGCACCCTCAGTCCAAAAGAATACTATATTTGTGCTCCTGAGACTCCATAGAGTCTACTCTAAGCCAGTCCACACCAAATCGAAGCATCTCATATTTGGTAAACTTTCAAATTCATATTCATGTTTTCATGATGTATTAATGTTTTCCAGTGTTTGATTTATGCCCAGGGTATCATATAGCACAACATTCACATGGAACATACAAAGATAGAGGGCACGATCTGTGCTCTTCATCGAATCTTAAGAAACCATGGTTTTTAAGGCAAACAAACCCAGATTCGAACTAAAAGGAGTCGAATTAAGGGGAGGTCAAATTAGGAAAAAGACCTGGGTTCACACCCAGGCCATGCTTTTGTTTTGTTGACACTTTTTCTTGCAAATTTCTGTGCCTTCCTCCATAGGAAATTCATCAAATGCCTTAAACAACATTCTTTGCTGGATCAAAGGCCGCATATATTCACAAGGATCGAAGGCTATCCTTCACAGGATCAAAGTCTATCCTTCACATGGATCAAAGAACACATGTCTTCATAGGATCAAAGTCCATCCTTCATTAGGATCAAAGGTGAAACAACCCGGTCAAACCGTCATCCGATAATGAAATATCAATGAAGTCGCCACCGAACGTCTTTTATCCCGCCGAGAGGGGAAAGGTAAACATCGAGAAAACCTGAAGAGGGAGAAATCACGGTCCTGCAACTGAGATATCGGGTAAGGGAGTCTATTACCCGAGGGGAAGGTATTAGCACCCCACACACCCATAGTACTCTACGGTGTCCACTCTTGTTGCCTAATCTAACGGGTGTGTAAAAATCTATATCTAAACTGTATAGGGAATGCATGCAAAATAAAGGTGAAAAGAATGTAGGGAAAATAAAGTTGTGCTTGCATGGGCCCTACCCTAATGCCTATGTATCCCTTTTAAGGAATCAGAGCAGCCGTAGTTCGGCTCATATATTTTGGTTGGTTTGTGTTTTTTAGTTGAGAAGATAAAATCAATAATCAAGATGGAAAAACATCAGATAGAACAACAAAAATGTCAACAATGATGATAAAATAGCAAAAAGAGATGACAAGACATTGCATGGAAACATAAACTCAAATAAGGCGGTAAAATTCCAGCATAATAGCAAAACATCAGACAAGACGATGAAACATTACACCTAACAATGATATTGAAAATCAAAATAGGATAATCAAACATGTGCGATAGCAAAACATCAGATACCAACATGAACGATGGCGAAACATCGGCTAAGAGATAAGAAGATAACATGGCAAAGATGGTGAAACATCAATAAACCAGAGAACAAAAAAACACACCTAACAATGATATTGAGAATCAAAGTAGGATAACAAACATGTGCGATGGCGAAACATCTGCTAAAATAATGTGCGATGGCGAAACATCGGCTAAAAGATAACAAAAATTCATGGCAAGATAACATGGCAAAGATGGCAAGACAACAAGATTTAAAACAAAGCCAAGAGGCGCACAAAGAGATGAGATTGGTTTGTATTTTTTACCTTGAAGAAGGATTTAAGTTTATTAGAGATATTTTATGATTTGCCAAGAAGTTTTAGTTTTAAGATGCAATATGCAAAGAAAGGAAAAACAACTAAGGGAAACTAGACTAACACTACCCCTAATGTTATCATACAATGGTTGATCCTAAGGTTGAGGATGAAAGAGGGAAGTTTCTACCCTATGTTAGCATACCTGGATTCCTATCCTAGAGTCTATCTCGAGGACTAACCCTACACGAGCAATCCTAAGGGAGCATGGCAAATACCAAAAAAGTAAACAAACAAGTGTTTAAACATGAGCCTCAAGGTACATATGCAGAATTGCCTTAAACAAGTCTTTAAATAAACTAGAGGGACTCCTGACATATATCAGCAACGGAGATCTCATCATGAAATAGAAAGAAATAAGGAGTGGAAACAGTAAAAAGGAAATAGTGCAATACCAAATGGATAACTATCCGTAGAAAATGAGCAAGAAAAAGAAACCCCGAGAACTTCAAGCAAGCTAGCATCAGTAAACAAATCAAGTCAGAAAATCACGCCATCAAATATATGCACTGAGGCCTCAAGAGCAGGACTATATAAGTCGCAATCACATGTATATATATCCTGCAAAAGAATGACAAATATACCAAGCACATGAATAGTGCAAACACAACCAATTGTGTTCCACAAATAAAGTGGAACACTACAGTACCAAGCCTAAATGAAAAAAAACTTTTCCTCAAAGTACCTCGCACATTCAACAGACAAATTAGTGATTCCAAAGGGAAATTATTGTACCCTGGAATTTTCCCTCTCATTTAACAAATATTTTCTCACAGGAATCTCTCTTGGTTCAAGACTGCACTAGGATTGATCAGCTCAAGACACCTCCGTAAGCACTGATGACCAAAATTAGGGTTTGAGATTGCACAAGAAAAATTGAACTTTCAAGGCTTCAAATGACTTTCATGGATCATTATGGACCCTCAAGATTACTCATGTCAAGTTTCAAGCCTTGGATCACACTTTTGCTCAGTCAATTGAGCAGTAGACCTAAAAATCAGTTGTATTAGGGAAAAAGTCAACTATGGCCAATTTACAGTCAAACTTCATAATTTTTGATCCACATCAATATTCTAAACTCATATGTATCATTTGATCAAGTTTGGACCACAATTCCCCAAGAAATTTGATCAAATCATCAAAAGGGCAAAATGGTCAAAATTAGGGTTTTGACTAAGAAAGGGCAATTTCTGATTTTTGACCTAGCAAATGGTCAATTGGTTTGAAGCATGATTTCAAGATTTAAATTTCATCATTTTGACCTAATGGCATGACCTAAAATATTGCTCAAGATCAATTGGATTGATAGTGAATTTTCAGTCAACTGATCAAAAAGTCAACTATACACTGAAAGTCAAACTTTGACTTTTTGGTCAAAATTCAATGTCAAAGATCACAATGCATCAAAACATGTCAAAATATGAAACTTATTCATCAAGAAATCAAAAAGTCAAGATTTCGTTTTAAAAAGTCAAAGTTTTCTAACTTAGAAATTTTTCTAAGTGTTTAAACTTCATGTTTTTTCTTAACTTTGGGCCAATTTTTCACCATGATGCAAGAGGATTCAAAAGAAACTTTCAACATGAAAGTTGTAGATATCTATGATGTCTAAAACATTACTTAATACAAATTCTCCTAAAAATGCTTGGATCTTAAGTTATTAATTCATAAAGTCATGGTCTTGAAATTAGACACTTAGTGAAATTTTGCCCTAGTTTTGGTCAGTATTTTGACCTAACTTCATGACACTTTTTCATATAGTTCCAAGGGGAATTTTTAAAAGTGATTCAAAGATGGGTTGTAGAGCACATTACAAGATTTCCAAAATGTCCAAGAACTCCTTGAGATCATTCTTGATTAGGGAGAATCGAAGAAATGAAGTTAGGGTTTTCACACTTGAATTACAAGTCATTTTGTGATGAACAAGAATTCAATTTCAAACCTATGTTGCACAATTTTTTTTTGCAGGCCTCTAAACCTCAAGATCTATCCATAATCAAAATATTACACTTTCTTTTGATCTATTATCCACTTGATTCAAGCTTTGTCCAAGTAAATTTTCCATTAATGGAACAAAGTTCACACTTCCATTTTGGAAAAGTGACTTTAATCATAAAGTCAACTTGTATGCAGCTTTGCACCTGTTCTTTCTGCACAAGCGTGCTCTATAAACTCAGAACAAACATGTTTAAAGTTGCAAGCCAGCCTACAAGACATGTACCTTGCATTGAAACCATATTTTTCAAGATAACTTCAAAAACAAGTCAAAAACTCATAACATGTGATCTTTGTTTTCTGACCTCCTCAAGTCCTATAAACTTTTCCATATAATTATACAAGTGTATTGCAAGCTAAGACATGATTGAACAAGTCCTCAAACTCCACAAAACTAGAAATTGCCATACAAGCACAAAAACTTGTCATTTTTGACTTTTGAACCCAACTTCCAAATCCCCTCGTGCGTTTCTTGGCCAAACCATCCACAAAGCTTCTAATACACATATAGAAACTATCCTAACCCCTGTTTTCAAACTGTAATACCATTTACACCATTCTCCATTTTTAAAAACAGGGAATTGCATATTGACTTCGTCATCTTGATTTAAGAACTCTCAGCACAAAGTAAGCTTTGCAATAGCTTCCTGGAGGTGCAAGGAAGCTCACCCATTCATCAAAACAATTTGAAAGTAGCTCTAACTCAAAGCACGATCTCCAGCTGCAAGGTGAGTTTTCTGACTTTTCATCTCATTATTTAGGCATTGTTAGGTCTTGATTTGTGAAGATAAAATGTATATGACTTTTCCATGAAACTGTACATATCCATAGTTTGCATTTATATGGTCTGAGCTTAGAGAATTTTAGAGTTGAAGTTCTCTGAAATTTTTAAGTTTTTAATTAGGGCCAGAGAAATTCTCCTTCATTTTTGATTGTTAGCTTAAGTTATTTACATGGTTGGATTTGTGGGAAGAAATGCCACAACTTTCATGTTTGAACTTTTCATTTTTGTTGAGAGATGAAGAAGATACAGGTCCCATGGCTGGAGGTTGAAGATGAAGTCATTTTCAGGACTGGGTTGATGTTATGTATTTGTTGTTTTGCTTATATTAACGGATGTATAGCCACCCCAGTGGTAAAGCGCGTGCCTGTTAACCTATGGGACCTGGGTTCGAGCCCCAATGGTACCCTTTTGCTTGATTTTCTCACATTTTCTCATATTTTTGTCAATTGTTTGCAGCGCTGGGCTCCTCTTGTTGGGCCCAGTATTTTTTGCTTATTCTTGCCTCCCCTACTGACTATTCACACCCCTGGCCTATTTCATTTTATTTTTCTCATTTTTATTTTATTTGTTTTCTTAAATATTTTATTCAATATTAAAAAATCAGAAAATAATTTAAAAACATTAGATTTATATTTTGATATAGTTTATTTATTTTTTACAATAAAAATTACTTTTATTTTAATCATATTTTATTTATTTTACTAATTAATACAAATTTAATTAGAAACTAGGTTTTAGTTATTTTCTTTTACACAATTAAAATATATTATTTTAAAACATAAAAAGACCAAAAATATTTTATAATACTATAAATTATTTTTAAGATCAAAATACCAAAAATATTCTTCTTACAAACTTAATTTCTTTTCAATCAATTAATATTTAGATTAGGGTTTTATTTAAATTCTTTTCCTAGTAAATTTAGGTTTACTTTTTACTAACTTAATTTATTATTTTTCTTTAATATTAATTAGGTTAAAGAAAAATCCTTTTCCCTAAAAAATCCAAACTGTAGCGGTAGAAATATTCAAGACTAAGCTATTGGATTGACTAGACTTTATACAAATCAAAATAAAAATTGCCGCCACGCTTTATTTTTTCCAAAGGAATGGGAAAAGAGCGAATAACCCAAAAAGAGAGGGAAAGATTCAAGGTAAGGGGTTGGTTATGCAAAGGGAAGGTATTAGCACCCTAAACATCTACGGCACTCCGTAGGAACCTCTTTGAAAAATCTGTATATTTTGGCTATAAAATATGTTGTATATAAAATGGATGGTGGAGGTGAGAAAAGAAATATATTTTTTATGATTTTTGCACCCGTCGAGTGCCTACGTACCACCTTTCGTGCAATAAGGGATCAGGGTACACGTAGTTACTCTTTTAAACATTTGAAACACAAGTGTGTTGGTTAATTTTATGAGATAAGACATCATCGTCATTGTCCGTGTGGAAAACGTACTTACTACCCACAATCATGAGAAATGAGAATTTGCATCATCTCAAAGTGGAGAATATGGCTTGGATTTTAAAATCAACAATGCCTCACTCAACACCCAAGTGGAAAATATCTCTCTTCACTACATATTGTAGAAGTATAGTTGTTTGCATCACTACAAGGATTGGCAAGAGTCTAATCTTTTGAGAAAAGTTTAAAGATAAAAACCAAAGTGGCAAAATGGTTTGAAATGAGATTGATTGACTTTTAGTCTTCTCACAAAAAATGTCAAGGTATTATTAAATTGATTGAAGTTTATTTATGAAAATATTTTGAAAATGCATGGACATAAGTCCAAGTTTATTGTGAAAGTGTTTCAAGTTTATAAATAAGAAGAGTTTTCAAAAGGAGGGAGAAGATTTTGGAAATTAAAGAAGATGGGAGGAGAAGAAGAGACTATCCTAAAGCATAAGGTAAAAGCTAAGGATAAGAATCATCTAACCAACAAGAAGCCAATACTTGACATTATGAGTCAAGATAGAATTTTCATTCTTTGGATTGAAACCAAACAAGCAAAGATACTAGACCTCTTGAGAGAGCCAAACTTCAAGTGTATTAAGTCTTCACAAAAATTGGGCAGAGTAATGGCTGTATACGGGTGAATTCCAGATTACAAACAAAGAATGTAATCACAATAACAAGCACACAAAACAAACAAACAACCCAATGTCTTGAGGTAAACCTCAAGAGCTCTAGACAAAATAATCAGATAGGATCACAAGGTCTCCAAGATAGGCCAAGGTTTCTAATCCTAAGTCCAAGAAAAAGTCCCATGCTCCATAATGCCAAGGATAGTAACCAATAGTCCAAGTATCATTAAAGAGTTTTTTAGGGTTTATGTTGATTATTAAGTATCTTCAAAAAGAAAAGAAAAGCTCAAGTGAGCAAAATAAAAATGACATAAAAGTAGATGCTCAAGTGAGCAAAGATGAAAATAGCACTAGTGTAAAATTCTAAAAGTAAATGGTACATAAAGCATAAAAATAAAAGCATAAAGTAAAGTCAATTGTTAGAAATTAATGGTTAGTTGGATGACCATCTTGAAACTTGCATTTGGAACTCATTAGAGGATTGGTAGAACCAAATCCTCCACACAACAAGTTGCATTTGCTTTATGTCAAGTATATCATCCATTTAATAAATTCTCAAGGCAACATTTAATGATCAATGATGTTTAAGTGATCCGCGTTGACCAAAATTGATGTAGATCCATTAGAGGATTGGTAGAACCAAAGCCTCCACATAATGAATCTCAAGTTTATTAGATCAAAGAGATCAAATTAACATACTTGGGCTTGCAAACATAGGTTTGGGCCACGAATGATCATTTATCCGAATCGGGACGAAATTTAGCACTATGTTAGCAATCGTAAGTGGACTTATGTAGAAGTCGCACCTATTTTGAGGCCGGTCAATAGCAATCTATGTACTTCATGTTTGGATAAATGATATAGAGATAATCACCCCTTAACATGTAGCACAATTAAAAAAGAAAGGGATAAGATGAAGAGGGAGGGGAATGATAAGCTAATTTGGATTACCACCTCAAAATTCTTTCATCTTTAAATTCAACCACTCCTCTAGATGGATTAAAGCACTAAACATATCATTAATCCAAAGCACCAAAAATGAATTAAATAATTCACTCTTAGGTAGATTTGAATTGATGAACATTTATCCAACTTCATCTACATCACAAACTCCATTGAGTTTAAAGAGAAATTGGACATTTAAAATTGTAATCCAAATTATCCATCAAAGAGAGTGAGCAGAAAAAATATTTGAGTCAAAACAGCCCCAAAAATAAGGCACAAAAGGTATTTTTGGCACTGTTATAATCGATTGTGCTTAGACAGCAACCAATTGCATCAATGCAGCTTTTTCAAATCAATTTTTTGTGACAATCGATTGCAATGTTACAAAAATTGATTGCAACCTGTTAAAATTAGTAGAAAACAACATTTCAAGGATCAAATTCTTGTTCCAACTTTTCATCAAACACCTTATGATCATGGATCCAATTGAGCATGAAAATTCCATCAAATTATGAGAAAATAGCACTAATGGAATCATAAGACAGTGCTCAATGAATCAAAACCAGAAATCCACAAGAGATCACATTGTGAAAAATGATGATCCAACTTACCAAAGGTAGAATTAGAGAATTATCAAACAACTTCCTGAATTTGCTTCAATTCAATCACAAAAATCAATTACCAAAGCTTGGATGTAGAGAACTGATAAATAAAAAGTGTTTGGATGAAGGTTTAGCTCAAAGATTAGTAAGCTTCAATGCAAAGCTTACTATCCTTTTTTTTTTAAAATGGAGCTTTGAGTGAATTTGGTAGATTGAGAGAATTGAGAGATTTTTTAGCAAAATGAATTTGGCTATCAAAAGCTTATCATTTGAATGAAATGAGGTCTCTATTTATAGAGTTTAGGATTGGGATTAGTGGTAATTTGGTAATTGATTCTTGGAGCCAAAAATTGAATTAATGATATAATTTTCAAATTATGCAGAAAAAATAGGAGCCAAAAAGATGACAGATTTGAAATTATTGGCTTTTTTTCAAAAAACACGTCTATTTTGCTGCTATGAGTCGACACAAGAGTCGTATGCATCGAAACATTCTAGTTGTATAACACAGCATGAGTCGACACAAGCTTCTATGGATCGATACAAGCTGCCTTTTCAACACAATACAAAATCAAACAAATTGCATGAGTCGATGCATAACACGTATGTGTCGACACATTCTAGTTATTCAAAATAGGATGAGTCGACACAAGCCTCTATGGGTCGATGCAAGCTTCTACTTCAACATAATACAGAATCAATCAACTTGCATGAGTTGATACATAACATGTGTATGTCGACACATGCTAGTTATACAAAGCAGGATGAGTCGACACATAACACGTATGTGTCGGCACATAATAATTTTTTTATTTATTTTTGAAGGCTGAAAACATAGTTTTTTTTCAAGATTATGCACAATACACTCTGTGCAATCGATTGTACAGGAAAACAAAAAATGAAAAATTTTAATTATTATTATTTTTCTTTGCAAAAGAGATTTTAGGGAAATAATACCGGAAAACCTTATTTGTCGGATTCTTCGACTCGGTACCTATAAAACACAAATATGCAAAGGCAAAGACAAATATATTTTTTTTGTATTTTGGTTAGAGGTTAATTATCAACGCATATACAAAATACAAAACTAAGGTGCTTGGAGATTCCTCAAGAGCAAACTTAAAGATAGGAGATAGAAAAAGAGGAAGAACCAACCCTAATGTGATTTTGTTATGATCAAGTTGACATGATATGATAGGGGAATCTTAGGGGCAAAAATTGGGGTACAACACAAACAAAGTCCATTTTCTTTCCATTTTACATTCTTGTATATTTATTCATTTTTTGTACATTATCCAAGTTCAATATGGTTGTAATAGATAATTAGGTTTATTTTCTAGCAATCTCCATTTGTAATTTGTACACCCCCTCCCACAAGTATTGTAATAGCGTAGTAATTTTAAATTCCGCAATTTATCACTTTATACAAATGTTAGTAATTAGGGTTTGTATGGAAAAACTAAAATCAATCAAGTAGCAAGCCCTAATCAATGACTAAACAAAGCATGAAAATCAACACACTTGCACACAATCACTCCTAGGGTAAAATCCACTTGGTTGCCTTACAAAATGGCCATGTTACGCATGTGAGGTATCTTAGCAAAAAAACAAGCCAAAATACAAGATCATAGTCCCTCGATGATGCTATCTATGTTGCCTTTTCAAAATGATCTTAGTCCCTAAATAAAAATGCTAAGATACCTTGCAACATTACTAATCATGGTTATATGATGACCCACGCCCGTCCCGTTTACATCCAAAGATAGGGTTACTTACCAAATCAATGGTAAGATGACAATGTCAAAGGAAAGAGGAAATAAACATGAAATACTTTTGAGTAGGTAGAATGTTCCTAGTTACTTGCTAACTTTAAAAACAAAACACCCTTGCTATTTTAAAAACCAACACCAACACTTTCAAAAACATCTTTCAAACTTGAAACATTTTTAAAAGATCAACACTTTGTATACATTCTTACGAACGAGAATCATTACAAAGTTTGCCTAAACGATAGCGCCTTTTCAAAATACTTTCAAAAACCACACAAAGCACATTTTTCAAACAAAAGCAAGTGATCTAGCAAGTAACTAAGAGCCCATGGAAAACCATGGATGAAAAGGGTGCTAATACCTTCCCTTTTCATAATCTACCCCCCGAACTTAAGAAATAATCTCAAAGGTCTTTCCTATGCTTTTTCACCTTTCCTTTTGGATAAAAGAAAAGTCGGTGGTGACTCTTGCTAAACCGTAACATTTGCAATAAAATACAAAACTACCAAGTCAGTTCTCCAACCGTATCACAGAACTGGCGAATCTGCTGGAGAAAATTCTAAAAGTGGGGTTACCTTAGGGCTATATCACATTTACTTACTTTCTTTGTTTGACTTGTATGCCTTACATTTTGGTTCTTTGTTTAGGTTTGAATCCTCTACCCGGATTTAGGACACCTTATAGGTAAGTAGAAATATGTTGTGGAAAATGTGCGGGGTATACCAACACGGTCTAAGCAATAGCTACATTAGTGCAACATATTTGTGGGTACCGGTAGCCCTTGAGTAGTCAAGGAGAATACGGGGCCGCTGAGTGATGTCATTAAGCACTAATGAACTTTTAGAGCCTTTACTTGACCAACTTGGCCTTTAGGACGTAGTGAGATGACCGACTTTGGTGCAGTCCAAAGTTGGTAGATACTCGATACTACACTCATTGAGGTTTAGTTTTTTGGGATATTTCGGTCGCCATTAAAGAGGCTTGCGCTGAAACAATTCCCAAGGAAACAAACCAATGATATTGAGCTCCTTTGAACCCGGTTACTATTACTAGGACAGGTTTGAGCCAACTAAACTTCAAGAGGGTACTTACCTATGAGACCCCATGCAAGCCTAAACCTAAGGACTTGTTTTCTTTGTTTGTGTATATTTACTTGTACATAACATCATAAACATCATAACATCATACTCATACTCACTAGCCATTTCAAGGATTTTTGGGATTTATCTTTGTTCTGTTTTGTAGGACATGGATTCTATTCGCAGAAAAACCATTCAAGTTAACCTCGTAAGGATCCCTCCTCAACTCAAAGAGTTAGCATCAAGGATTCTTGAAAATTATCCATTTACCGAAAGAAATGTTAGCCTACTAAACTTGGTTACCTCCAACACTGATGAGGACATGATGAAGGTGCTCTTTCAGTTCTTTGATCCTCTACACCGTTGCTTCACATTTCTCGATTATCAACTTGTGCTAACTTTGGAAGAATTCTCCCGACTCTTGAGGATTCCCATTCTTAATCAACTACCTTTCAACGGTACAAAAAGAGATCCAAAGCCAGAAGAGATTGCTCAAGCTCTACATCTGCAACCATCTGATATCACAACTAATTGGGAAATAAGGAGTGGTGTCATAGGTTTCCTAGCAAAGTTCTTGTTTGAGAAAGCCCAAAATTGTTGGAACTCTTTGGATTTGCAAGCCTTTGAGGAAATTATGGCTCTCCTCATCTATGGGATGGTTTTGTTTCCAAATCTTGACCAACTCATAGATGTGAACATCGTTAAAATCTTCATGTCTCGTAACTCAGTGCCTACTTTGCTAGGGGACATCCTACATTCTTTTCACACTCGCACCATGAGGAAAATAGGTATCCTTATGTGCTGTACTCCTCTTTTGGAAAGATGGTTTATTTAGAATCTTCCCCAATATGTATTGTAGAATGAGCAAGGTTCAAGGTGTTCACATAGGTTGATGACGCTCATACATTCAGATATTCATTGGTGTTCCCGCTCTTTGGAGAATGTTACTATCGTCGACCGTTATGGAGAATTCCCTAATGTTCCTTTACTTGGCATTGAGGGGGGGGGGGGGGGGGGGTATCATCTATAACCCTTGCTTAGCCTTAAGACAGTTTGGTTACGCCCAAAGGGATGGTCCCCATGAGATTCTTATTCAAGGTTTGATATTTAACTACGAGAGCGACAATCAAGGTTATCGTCAGAGGTTTATCCGAGCCTGGAGGATGTTGAACAAGGTGGATAGAAAGATACTAGGACACAAGAATTCCATTCCCCTCGAGCCTTACCTCAAATGGGTGTGAGCTCGTGCTCAGAAACTTATGATGCCTTATCCCTCTATCCTACCAGTCATCATGGAGCCTGTGGTTAAAGGAGATGTTCCCTATACTATCCTCCATCCCGACATGCCTACCTCTCTCAAAGACTTACAAAAGGGTTTGATCCAGCTGAAGGAAGAATGAGATACTTTCGAGTCTCAATTCTATGCTAGTGAGAAGAGGGTCTTAGAGCTTACAAAGCAGCTACAAGAAGAGAGAAGTGTGAACGCTTATCTCGCGCCAAAGAGGATGCGTTCATTCTTTTTATCTTAGAAAGCTATTTTGTAAGCCCAAGAGGCATAATGCAATCTTTCTTGTTTTGCCTAATGAAAATTAACATTTGTTCATTCTTTTGTCTATACAAATTTAAATTTCATTAATACTTGAAATCATTTGCATGTACATATTCCATGCATCATAACATGACAGGTTTTCGCATAACAGATTTCCTTATCTTTCTGTTGTTTATTTCAGCAAGATGGATCTAGAGAAAACTGTGACGGATCTCCAAGCCCAGAATTCTCAGTTTCAGGCAGCTCTACTAGCCCTAGCCAAGGGGCAGCAAGATATGATAGCTTTGCTGGCCGTTAAGAAGAATCCAAAGAAGAAAGCTCTACTCAACATGGGTAGAAGGTTCAAGGAGACAATTCGTCAAATCCGAGTAGGAGAAGACTCATCTGAAGAGGACGAGAACCAGGTCGGTGAGGTCAAGAGTACTCAAGCTAAATGTGTTAATGATCAAGAATCTGATGATGATTATTTCAACGAGCAATATCCACCCGTTTATATCAAATACAAGCAGTTAGAAGACAGATTGAAAGCTATTAAAATCCAAGCCATCCTCAGTTTAGATTTTGACGATTTGGGTTTGATCTCTGGGGTAGTAATCCCCCACAAATTCAAAGTACCAATCTTTTCCAAGTACGATGGGGTTTCTTGTCCAAAACTCCATTTGAAATCTTATGTGCGCAAGATGCAGCCGCACACTACCGATAAGAAGCTATGGGTTCACTTTTTCCAAGAGAGCTTGGATGGAATGCAACTTGAATGGTTTTATCAATTAGATGGTTATCGCATCAATACTTGAGAGGATTTAGCTATTGCCTTTTACCATCAGTATCAGTACAACACCGACTTGGCGCCAACGAGGATTCATTTGCAATATATGACCATGGGGAAGAACGAAGGATTTAAGGAATATGCACAAAAATGGAGAGACCTTGCTAGTAGGGTCTAACCTCCCTTGACTGATAGGGAGCACATTGACATGTTCATGGGCACTTTATCTGGTCCTTTCTTTAATCTGTTGGTTGGCTGCTCTTCTTCTGGTTTCACCGAATTGATCTTAATCGATGAAAGAGTTTAAACTGACATCAAAAGTGGGAAGATCTCTGTGGCATCTACCTCCACTACCAATCCTATCAAGAAACCTTTTGCTGCAAAGAAGGAAGTTAATGTTGTGTATGGGGCAAGGGCCCATACCAAGAAGAATGATCGTCCATCTGTCAATGCTGTCTGAATCTCTAATCCAACTCCTACTCCAAGACCATCTGCAAATCATCAACGTTTCGAAACTCCAAGAAGACAATTTATGAGGTTAGGCATGTCACTATCTCAAGCCCTTCAACATCAGTAAAGGATGGATGATGATATAATCATGAGAATTTAAAATAAATATGATGGCAAACATCAAAGGCAATAGATGTAAGAAGCATTAAGCAAACTCAAACAACAACTAGGTCAAAACTAAAGAATGGTTGCTCCTTTCCTGTCACCGTGTTGAATTGACAAGTAAATATTAATCAATGATCAAAGGATCAAGAGAAGAATACAATAAAATACTTTAGAATTCAGTAGAAAACACTTCACATCCATACTCATTCATTTGATCATGGTTCACAAGCATAACAAAAGAGGGGTACCACAAAATGTATCATAAAGCTTGGATCACAAGTTAGCAAGGCAAGGAATTCAAGCAAAGACAAAGTTAGAAGACTTAAATCATTTTAAATCAAGCTTCTAACATGCTATGAGGACATGATCAAGAGTTTAAAAATTTTAATTCTAAAGCATGTTGCACAAGTGCATTTAAATATACCTCAAGGATTCAAAAGGAAAGAAGAAATGAACATCAAATTCATATATGAATGAAATTGGTTCAAGCATAAAAGGTCAAGTGATATCAAGTCTTTATGAGACTACCCTTGATGTTTCATTCCTAAACATGTTATCATTGGTCATTTGATGACCTCAAACTCAAGCCAAAAGTTTAAAGTTCAAAGCAAAAACAAGGAAAGAACATTAGTTAGGAAGCATGAATCAAAAGGGGTCATTAACCAATTATGGGAAATCAAGTGGATTGATTTGAATTGGTGTGAGAAAAAAAGTAGCAACATGATCATTAGGTTCCAAATTATAGGCCTCACACAAGTTTATTGGCCATCCAATAAATTGCAACAAGATATGCAACATCAATTGGGCACTTTCACTTTGAAAATTCATCAAAAATAGAAAAGGACTTCTATAATTCAAACAAAAAATTTCTCAGAATCTTCAAGATGTATAGAAGTCATAAAGAAAGTCTTAAGTTCATTGATGGTTGAGGAACGGATCAAATAAACTTCAAATATCTAAACTAGTTGATGAAACAACCAATCTAGGCAAGTTTTCAAAATAAATAAGTGGAAAATACCAAAACTCATCAATTAATTCAAGAAAAATATTTTTGAGATCCTCAATCCATCTATGAACTTCAAACAGGAGCTGAATTCAATTGAAACTTAAAGAAAGTTGGATTTTGGAATCAAATCAAACAAGGGGATTATCAAAACCCTAATTATTTAGAAAATAAACTTAATTATTGATCAATTAAGTTTAAATTCTAAATAATTCGAACTAAAATCATACAAAAACAAAGAAAACTTCAAAGATCAGAAAACTTATTTTTTCATATTTTTAGAATTAAAGAAAAGTCATAAATAAAATCAAATTTAAGCAATTAATCAATTACACAAAATATTCACATCTTTAAAATAAAATTCTAATCAAAAGTAAGACAAATATTCAACCAAAATTATATTCAAATATTAGAATTAAAAATAAGCTTCAATGATTTTTTTGTGGAATTTTTGGAGTAAAGGAAATGTCAAAATAAAATTGAAAATTAAACAAACAATTAATTAAACACACAAATATTTAAACCACTCAGGGAATTTTCAAAAATTCCAAAAAAAATACACAAGGTCAGAAATATTATTTTTAGGTTTCATGAATTTTTTCAGAAATTTTCAACCATTTTTGAACAAGAAACAAAATCAGGAAAATCAAGTTATAAAACAAAATTTAAATAAATGCAAAAATTCAAATGGACCAATCAGAAGGTTACACGCTTCGTCTTCAACCTCTAGCCCTAACCAGAAACACGCGAAAAATAGATGCTAGGGATCAATGTTAAGATCAACACCCCATACTCATTTCTACACCATTTTCATGAAATTTTGTGCAAATCAAAGTCAGAAATAAGATCTACATTATCTATTCGACTCTTATTTAATGATTAACCATAGATCAAGAATGGATCTCATGAAGATTGTAAAAACACATTGAGCAAGATATTTCAGAATCATCATATATGCATATTTCATCAAATCAACAACTCTAAAGCTGCAGAAACACTCAATGAACATCAAACAACATGATTCCAAACTCACATCATACAATTCATGGCCAGAAATCAAGATCCAAAGTTGAGGATTCTAACCTTTGAGTAAAAAGTGTATCTACTGTCTCCTTAACTCCATCTGCAAACCAAGCCTCGATCTATAATCCTTAGCACTTGGAGAAGAGAATGCAAGAAGAATCACTCAAAACGCACAAGCAAAATGGGAGAATCGAAGAAACAGATTTTTGAGGGAGAAAGTGGTTTTATATATGAATTTCCTCCAATGCAGCCTTTCGTTCTTCTCCCCCCCCCCCCCCCCCTTTTGAATGAGAAATGCAAAGTTTATATAGAGTGTTTAGAGTGAGGGCAATAGGGTCATAACTCATAGAAATCCGTTTGGGGGTAATTTGGCCAAAACAGGAAAATGGAAATGTGAGATCATGTGCTTGCGTTTTGTTTGTTACTTGGCCTTTTTATGCTGCGTTTTGATGAGCTCAGAGGTAAATGAGATGAGGTGAGTGAAGCGTGAGGGGGTGAGGTGGTAAGGATTGCACATGTTGTGATTTTGCTCGAGGTGAAAGTTAAAATTTTTGGCAAAAATGTAGAAAGTGTGGGGAGGCAAGGAAAGTGTGATTGTTTAGCCAAAATAAGCTAGTAACGAAGTGTGTGATTCGTGCCAAACATGTGCAATATCAACCTGAAAATACTCAGAATCGAAGGGTGCATAAAATCTGTAACCCACGCGTGCACCAAAGGTCAGTTGATTTCTAATTAAGGCCATAGAGAATTGGTTCATGCATTCTCAAATTTTCCTTGAGCCAATTAAAGAACACATTCTATGCTTCGAAACAAGATGTGGTTCGAAAGGAATGATGGAGGGATGAGCCAGATATGAGGCTTAGGATTCCTGAGCAACTCAAGCCAACTTGCCCTAAACTGCACATGCGTTGGCCTGCCCAAGATAAAACTTCGATTGGTCCAAATTGAGAGGAAACGAAGAGAGCGGGAATGAAATTTCAACCAACCTATAAGGTCACCTCGAATGGTCCAAACAAAGAGGGCAGGAATGAGGTTTCAACCAACCTATAAGGTGACACTTTGAATGTCCAAATGAAGAGAGAAGAAATGAGAAGCAAGAGGCTTTGAACAACTCTCAAGATAGCACCTTGGATATCCAAACAAAGAGAGAAAAGAACGAGAAGAAAGAGGCTTCGACCAGCCCTCAAGATGGCACCTTGGATATCCAAACAAAGAGAGAAAAGTGAGGCTTCAACTAGCCTTCAAGATAATGCTTCGAGTGTCCAAACTGAAGAAGAACAAAGTAAAAAGTAAGAGGCTTCGACCAGCCCTCAAAATGACACCTTGAATGTCCAAACAAAGAGAGAACAAAGTAAGAAGCAAGAGGCTTAGACCATCCCTCAAGATGGAAACTTGGATTTCCAAACAAAGAGATAAGAATGAAGCTTCGACCAGCCTATAAAGCTACTTCGAATGTCCTAAGCTGAAGGAAATCAAAGAGAGCAAAGGAGGCTTTGACCAGCTTATAAAGCTACGTCGAATGGCCCAAGCTGAGGGAAATCAAAGAGAGCAAAGGAGGCTTCGACCAGCTTACAAAGCTACTTAGAATGGCCCAAGTTGAGGGAAATCAAAGAGAGTCGTTCGAATCCCTGGTTTCAATATCCAACTTCCTTAAATCACAGCCTCTTCGATTTTAAACCAAATTGATAGATTACAAGGTTAATGAGAAGCTTTCATAACCTTCTTTAAAGCGCACGAGGCACATTTTCGAATTATGCCTTGAATCAACAATTATAGGCGTGTCACCAACTGTTTGATGAATTGCCTAGGCCAAATGCCTTGCCTTGCCTGGCCAATTTCCCAAGATTTCTCCAAAAAATGCTTAACTTGCCTTGAACTTCAAAGGCTCATAAATTTTGATTTTGAGTAAGAAGTGTGTTTTTTATCCTCTATGGAGCCTTGTATATCTTCTTCCCCTCTTCAATTGGCAAAAAGAACCACAAAAATCCCCTAAAAATGAAAAAGTTATGCCTTTTTAAAGTCAGGCCTAAATCAACAACACTTAGTGAAATTTTCAATCACCAAGATAACTTCAAATCCAAGTAACCTCTTAAACTTTCAATTCTCATCAAAATAAATCATCAATGATCATCCCACATGAAAATACATGTCAAATTCTTCACGTTGACCAAAAGTCCACTTGGTCAACTTTGACTTTGTTGACTTTGAGTAAAATGACTGTTTTGCCCCTTTGATTCAATTGAACCACTTCTCTTCAAAATTGATGATCAAAACTTCAAACATATGACATTCCAAACACATAGAGACTACGGAAAGAGTTTCCACTCAAAATTCCAAAGAATCCCTGAATAAAACTCAAACCCTAGTTTTGCACTCTGCACTAGGAGATGATTGGTCAAGCTTCAAACCCCTAATTTCTCTGGGCATCAAGAGAGGCTTTTTGAACACAATTGATTCCAATGATGATAAAAGAATGATGCTTCAATACTTGGCTCATCTAGACCCCAATAAATCCAACTTCGGCAAAACCCTAATTTTGACTGATGAATCCAAAGGATGTGATTCTCCTTATAAACAGCATAATACTCAATCTTTTGATGATCCAATGAGGTGTGTAAGATATCTTGAGATATGTGGTACCTTTGGGATTGAAAGATCCAGAGGTTTAGATAATAGGGCCCTCCTTGAGAAACTTGTCAATACAATCAATCTTCCAAAGCTTGAGGGAGACTTGACAACCAAAATACTTTGATCCCTACACAATGCATGAATGCAATGCCATATGATGTTTATGATGAAACATAAGCCTAAGTCAAGAGGGTAAATTTTGGGGTGCAAAAGTTTCCCCTATTCAATTATCTTTAACTGGATAAGCGAGAAAAGTGACAACTTTCGAGTGTTCAGAGTTGAAGATGAATGAATACGAAAGAACCCGAAAATTTACACTCTTGAAGAAACAATAGAGCCCCCCCCCCCCCCCCCCCAAGACAAAAAATGGCATCAGGCGCGAGATTAAGAAGATACCAAACAAAATTGGATTTAGCAAACAACGGGTTTAATGAACATTGGACCTCCCAAGACATGCATCCGAATAAAATTGTAACGCAGATATAAATAAAGTTGAAACATAACTAAAAATTAGAAGAGTAGATGAAACTAAACTTCGCAATGAATGCGCCAAGACAAAACTGGACCACAAAAAGGGCTGAGATAAGACTCAAACCACAGATAATAGGCGAAACTACCTCTGGAAAAGAAAAGTATACGGAGCAAAGTGGCTAGAGTGCGTGATTCTAGGAACACTTGCTAATCTCAACCTAAGATAGACGGTGTGAAGGAACTGAAAGAATCCCAGGAGTGAGGAATAAAACAAGACGAAACTCGACCTAATAACTAGTTATAGGAAACTAAACTAGATGAGTACCCGGACGAAACTGGATTTCACGCACGGGTGACGAGGCAAAACTCGACCCATAGAAAGAGTGATGAGAGTCCATGTTTCTCAGAGCACCTGCTGGTCTCAGATTAATGGATAACAGTGACTGAAACTGGTAGAAGAATCCAAGGAACAAAACAGAATAATTTTAACCAGGGACGCAACACGAACACTACAAAGAGACTCGGTAAACAAAAACGGTTAAAGGGGTCAAAGGTATGAAAACAAAAACGAGGCGAAACTCGACTCATTAACTAGTTAGGCAACACTAAACTAGATGAGTACCAGGACAAAATTGGATTTCATGCACAGGCGACGAGATCGAAACTCGACCCAAAGCAAAGTGGTGAGAGTGCATGTTTCTTAGAGCACCTGTTGGTCTTAGATCAAAGGATAACAGTGACGAAAACTGATTGAAGAATCCAAAGAACAAAAGAGACTGATTTCAACCAGAGACGCAACACGAACACTGCAAAGAGAATCAGTAAACAAAAACCGTCAAACGGTCCAAGGTATGAAAACAAAAAAATGAGACGAAACTCGACTCAATAACTAGTTAGGCGAAACCAAACTAGATGAGTACCAGGACAAAACTGGATTTCATGCGTGAGTGAGGAGACAAAACTCAAAGCTTGACCCAAAGCGAGGTGATTAGGGCGTAAAGCTAAAAACCTGCTGAAAGTGAATACCAGGGCAAAACCGGTATTCAAAAGGTACATAAATAGACATTGAAATGAATCGACAAGGGTAGTAAAGACCCGAGAAGACTTCGCTAGGGCAAAACTGAACTATAATCAAGATTGGACACTCAAACAATCAAATAATTAACATCAAAAGGATATTTGTATGGGGTGAAACTGAGATAATGTGGGTGAAGACCTCGCTGGGGATATAATCTGAAGTATTGGCAAATTCACTGGGGAAAACAGAAACAGTAAGGGCTTATGTTCTGATGCATGTTTGGAACTTTTTTTAAAATGTAGCGTAATGATCCATATAATAGAAATGCTACGCGTTTTAGTATATGAAATGTAATGATGCGTATTTGAATACTTCACTGGGGAATGGCCAATCGAGAGGCCAACAACCCAGAAGTCAGACTCTGACAAGACTTACAAAAATAAATTGCAAAATCTGCTGTAGAAAAGAAGATATAAGGAACCGCTGAGGAGGAACCCTTGTAGCTGGAACTCCACGGAGAGTAATAACTGAGTAACCAATAGAAACATGTCATAAACAACGAGAGGAGTTGCAAAAATAAATTGCAAATTCTTCTAGGGAACATCAGGGCAAAACTGTGAATCTCTGGAAAAGACAACATGCAGTCGCATTAAGGGTGACACCAAGATAATGGATCAGGTGTGGGGGATGAAACCTTTTGTTGAGGAAACAAAAATTTGTTTGAGGAACCGGGACTTCACTGAGGAAATAAAACTCCGCTGAAGGGTGCTTCGCTGGGGATTTATGAATCTCTGGTACGGAAACATAACATGAACCACATAGATAGTCGAACATCATCAAATTTACTGGGGAAGTGGAACTTTCTTCCAATCATCAACACTACTAAAAATAGTAAGGGATTATTTTGACACTAACAACTTTTCATGATACGAAAGGCTTCTGTCTAACGGAATAGTCGAGTTTTCCCCTCCTGACAACATTCAGCTTTTCACTGGTGTTCATTATGTACGCTCTTTTAGATGTCAAACAATTGTTCTGGATGCAGAAAGGTGTTTATTATGGTAATGACAACCCTGAAGCGGCAATTAAGTAAGCCTTGAAATTGAAAACCTTGAAAAAGATGTTGCATCTCTCTTGTGAATGAATCACTAGCTAGAGTGAGAAATTTCAAAACTTCTTTTTCCTTTTTTTTTCAAAACGAACATGATGCAGGCGATAAGATACCAACATGGATATGAAACACATATTTTGGAATTTAGGAAACGCTATCCTGTTGTAGTATGCTTTCGAGTTAAACTTATGTTTCAGTTAGGGCTTTTAAAGGTTGTAATGTGGCCTAGTTCATGGTTTTTTTTAGATAAAGTTTTTAAGGCTTAAGTTATTTGGTGCCCACCCCCTTCGTGATGTTCTCCAGTCCTAAATTCAGTTAACCTGACACGAGCATTCATCTCTCAAAAGAGTTTATGATGGCTGAGGAGCCACAACAATTTGTTTGGACACAACAGTCACCTAACCTTTGGTTTTTGGGTGTTCGATCACACGACTTTTCTTTTGATGAGGATTTTTATTGGATAATCCTTTTCTTCCTTTCAGACTTTTCAAATTTTCTGCTTTCCCTAATTTTTGCCTGGACAAATTCTTTTTGAATTTCAACTTAGAAGTCCAGCGGGATGCCCTAACTTTTTCCTAAGCGACCCCCCCCCCCCTTTTTTTCTTTCAAGTTATGACTTAGAGGGACTTTTCGTTTCTTTCTTATTCATACTTTCCATTTTGAACAAGTCGTGTGACCCTAAGTTTTTGAACTTTCTGGAAGAAAGTGACTGCCTCATTCCTCATTCCTTGATTTCAACTAGAGACGCAACACGAACACTGCAAAGAGAATCAGTAAACAAAAACCGTCAAAGGGTCCAAAGTATGAAAACAAAAAAATGAGACGAAACTCGACTCAATAACTAGTTAGGCGAAACTAAACTAGATGAGTACCAGGACAAAACTGGATTTCATGCGTGAGTGAGGAGACGAAACTCAAAGCTTGACCCAAAGCGAGGTTATTAGGGCGTAAAGCTAAAAACCTGCTGAAAGTGAATACCAGGGCAAAACCGGTATTCAAAAGGTACATAAATAGACATTGAAATGAATCGACAAGGGTAGTAAAGACCCGAGAAGACTTCGCTAGGGCAAAACTGAACTATAATCAAGATTGGACACTCAAACAATCAAATAATTAACATCAAAAGGATATTTGTATGGGGTGAAACTGAGATAATGTGGGTGAAGACCTCGCTGGGGATATAATATGAAGTATTGGCAAATTCACTGGGGAAAACAGAAACAGTAAGGGCTTATGTTCTGATGCATGTTTGGAACTTTTTTTAAAATGTAGCGTAATGATCCATATAATAGAAATGCTACGCGTTTTAGTATATGAAATGTAATGATGCATATTTAAATGCTTCACTGGGGAATGGCCAATCGAGAGGCCAATAACCCAGAAGTCAGACTCTGACAAGACTTGCAAAAATAAATTGCAAAATCTGCTGTAGAAAAGAAGATATAAGGAACCGCTGAGGAGGAACCCTTGTACCTGGAACTCCACGGGGAGTAATAACTGAGTAACCAATAGAAACAGGTCATAAACAACGAGAGGAGTTGCAAAAATAAATTGCAAATTCTTCTAGGGAACATCAGGGCAAAACTGTGAATCTCTGGAAAAGACAACATGCAGTCGCATTAAGGGTGACACCAAGATAATGGATCAGATGTGGGGGATGAAACCTTTTGTTGAGGAAACAAAAATTTGTTTGAGGAACCGGGACTTCACTGAGGAAATAAAACTCCGCTGAAGGGTTCTTCGCTGGGGATTTATGAATCTCTGGTACGGAACCATAACATGAACCACATAGATAGTCGAACATCATCAAATTTACTGGGGAAGTGGAACTTTCTTCCAATCATCAACACTACTAAAAATAGTAAGGGATTATTTCGACACTAACAACTTTTCATGATACGAAAGGCTTCTATCTAACAGAATAGTCGAGTTTTCCCCTCTTGACAACATTCAGCTTTTCACTGATGTTCATTATGTACGCTCTTTTAGATGTCAAACAATTGTTCTGGATGCAGAAAGGTGTTTATTATGGTAATGACAACCCTGAAGCGGCAATTAAGTAAGCCTTGAAATTGAAAACCTTGAAAAAGATGTTGCATCTCTCTTGTGAATGAATCACTAGCTAGAGTGCGAAATTTCAAAACTTCTTTTTCCTTTTTTTTTCAAAACGAACATGATGCAGGCGATAAGATACCAACATGGATATGAAACACATATTTTGGAATTTAGGAAACGCTATCCTGTTGTAGTATGCTTTCGAGTTAAACTTATGTTTCAGTTAGGGCTTTTAAAGGTTGTAACGTGGCCTAGTTCATGGTTTTTTTTAGATAAAGTTTTTAAGGCTTAAGTTATTTGGTGCCCACCCCCTTCGTGATGTTCTCCAGTCCTAAATTCAGTTAACCTGACACGAGCATTCATCTCTCAAAAGAGTTTATGATGGCTGAGGAGCCACAACAATTTGTTTGGACACAACAGTCACCTAACCTTTGGTTTTTGGGTGTTCGATCACATGACTTTTCTTTTGATGAGGATTTTTATCGGATAATCCTTTTCTTCCTTTCAGACTTTTCAGATTTTCTGCTTTCCCTAATTTTTGCCTGGACAAATTCTTTTTGAATTTCAACTTAGAAGTCCAGCGGGATGCCCTAACTTTTTCCTAAGCGACCCCCCCCCCCCTTTTTTTTCTTTCAAGTTATGACTTAGAGGGACTTTTCGTTTCTTTCTTATTCATACTTTCCATTTTGAACAAGTCGTGTGATAATGAATGGTTTAAGTAAAAAGAAACACTTCAAGGTAAACATATTTAGCGCATTAGGGTTGACTCTAAAAAACAAACAAGTTTCCTGCATGCAAACGATGTTAAATCAGTCAATCAAATACACATGAAAGTGCAGAAGAGAAAAATGTCACCATGGAAGAGAATCGTCTCTATCCGGACTTGTCAATGTATCGAAAACTTGCCACTATCCTGACACACGATCTCTTTATTATGGAGAGAAGTTGCAAATATTTTTCCGTTTGTCTTTCTGAAGAAATGAGCATTCAAAAGGGGAGAGATAAACCTTTGCCACCAGTACCGAGTCATGAAATAACTTAACAAAGTACCCGCAAGAAGAGTAGTTGAGTATTAACAAGAAGAAAACTAACATGCCCCTTGCATAGCATGACAGTTGTACTTATTATTCGTATTTCAAGCAACAATAACTTAGATTATCATGTTCATGTAGGGCCAATAAAGTTTATATGCACATGTTTATCAAAATATTGGACGTTTTTGCAAACAAAACAGTAAAAAAGGAAGTTATGTGAACATATAAAAGAGGATTTTTTATTGGTTTGAGAAATCATCCTGTGAAGAAGACGTTTACATTTGGAAGCAGTTAAATGCAAAAACAAATAAACAAGTGTTTACAAATGGCAATGTGAATTCGAATATCCATCAAGTTCCGACTCTACTATAACCCTTATGACTTTTCCGCTTTTGTCTTCCTACTTTTGACACAACCGTCTTGGATTGGTTCTGAACCTCTGCCAGGTGACTGAAACAAAGGAATTAATACTGAGCGTAGTCATTTGCTTTAAGTCCCTAACTTTTTCCTGAATCACCCTTTCGGGTTTTCGATTCACCGGGACTCCCTCTTTTTTCCTAAGATGCCCTTTCGGGTTTTCAACTTAGAGGTTTCTCTTTTTCTTATGCAAAGTATTTTTTAACTACGTCATCATTCACAGGGAAAGGGAAGTATTCTCCATCCATGGTTGCGAGCATTATTGCTCCACCGGAGAAAACCTTTCTGACCATGAATGGTCCTTCATAAGTCGGAGCCCACTTGCCTCTAGGATCCCCTTGGGGAAAAATTATCCTCTTGAGCACAAGGTCACCTGGCTTGTAACACTGGGCCCGCACCTTCTTGTCAAAGGCTTTCCTCATCCTTTGTTGATATACCTGACCATGACATACAACTGTCAACCTCTTCTCATCGATAAGTTCTAACTGATCCAGCCGATTTTGTATCCATTCACCTTCATAAAGCTCAACATCCCTCATGATTCTAAGAGAAGAAATTTCAACTTCTACAGGCAACGCTGCTTCCATGCCGTAGACCAAATAAAATGGGGTTGCCCCGTTTGAAGTACGCACAGTGGTACGATAACCATGTAAAGCAAATGGTAGCATTTCATGCCAATCTTTATAGGTTACTACCATCTTCTGTACAATTTTCTTGATATTCTTATTAGCTGCTTCGACAATGTCGTTCATCTTCGGTCTATACGGGGAAGTGTTATGATGCTTGATTTTTAATGACTCGCAAAGCTCCTTCATCATTTTGTTGTTTAAATTAGACCCATTTTCTGTAATTATCTTTTCAGGCACTCCGTAAGGACATATAATATTATGTTTGATGAATCGGGTTACCACTTGTCTGGTGACATTGGTATAAGATGCAACTTCAACCCATTTAGTAAAATAATCTATGGCAACCAGAATGAAACAATGTATGTTGGATGTTGTTAGTTCTATTTTTCCAATCATATCAATTCCCCACGTCGCGAACAACCAAGGGGAAG